>BSBK01003002.1:865000-1046696 GCA_027943335.1 Chamaecyparis obtusa
GGGCTTATTAAATTGTTTATAATTATAATAGGGGGTTTTTAAATATTTAATTCAAACATGGTAATGAAAGGAAAAAAAAATAGAGAATCTTTTTATAAGAGTAATTTTTTTGTTAAAGGATTAATATTTTAATTAATCCTTATATAATAGTTGAAATATAGATTTATTTAATATGTTAATTAAATAATTTATAGCCTAGCTTAGTATTAAAGTTTAGAAGGGAAATTTTAATTTATTAAGTTATAATAATGAATTTGCAATTAATGGGATAATAATTGAATAAATAAAGTTAGGGTATGATTAAGATAGTGAACCCTAGATTTATATTGGATGTTTTATCATATGAGGGATGTTGGTAGGTTCGAGAACCTCTCATTATGATTCTCCTTGATTGAATGTAAACCTAACCTCACTCAGTTTCAACTATTTTTCTTAATTCAACTTTAAACCTTAAACATAAGTTAATGTTTTTATAAAAAAATTGGTGTGTTTTGCCTATTAAAATATGGGCATGACAGATATGCTCCTGAGCCAAAACAAGTAGTGACAATGTAAGGACCCGACCAAGTAGGTTCAAACTTTCCTTTCTTTTCTTTATCTGCCTCTACCTTCTAATTCTCTTTAAGGACCATTTCCCCCACCTGGAACCATCGCGAGTGGACCTTTTTGTTGTATCTTAACTTAAGCCAGATCGGGTATACAATCAGGTGATCATATCACTGCTACCTATTCTTATTTAATAGGTCCAACTATGTGAGGTGTGCTACACAATAATAGTCATTAACTTGATTTATCTTTTTAGAGACACACATAGTGAAGGTAACTCGAGCTCAATTGGTAAGATGGCTTGAGCACCATAAACTAGAGAATATGGGGTGGTGCATGTGGGAGGATGAATGGAAGTGTGATATACCCAAAAAGAAATATTAATTTGGAGGTGCCAGTCACGACTAGAATCACTAACAACCTTCTTGAAAATTTGTAAGATGGTCTTGTTGGTTTCCTCAACCTGACTATTCCCTTACGGAAAATATGGTCTAGCGAAGTGATGATGGATGAAAAAATGGTCACATGGATCTTTTATTTGTTGGTTCCCAAATGGTGTTCCATGATCTATGAAGATGGTGGAGGGGATGTCTAAGTAGAAGATGATATGGTAGAGGACAAACTTGGATATTTGGACACCTGTAATGAGGGTGACCGGGATTGCCTTAACCCACTTTGTAAAGTATTTAGCAGATGTGATAATGTACTTATGTCCATCTAAGGAAAGAGGAGTTATCTTACCAATGAGGTCAAAACCCCAACATGAGAAAGGCCATGGTGACGTGATGGGATGAAAGTCCTATGTTGGGGCATGAATCAGATTGGCATATTGCTGGCATGGTAGGAATTTATTGATAAATTCACAAGCATAATGTTCTATTATGGGTCAATAGTGTGGGCATCACAGATTCTAGTGTGCACCTCTTGTAAAGCCATGGCGGCCTCGTTCAAGTCTAGACACCCAGAGAGGATGTTATGATACCGATGATGATATAGGGTGTTGTCTACAAGAGTATAGAAGGATGCTTTACAAATAAGGTTCTGGCATTGGGTGTTGGTGAGGTGGGGGGATATGATACCATTTTTTAGATAGGTGTGGATGTCATGGTACCATAGGGAATGAGAAATAACCAAGACACACACCATTTTTAAATCATGGTTCTCGTAAGGAGGTGAGTTTAGCTTCTCAAATAAGAATTCATATTGCATGGCATCTCAAAGGTTTTCAAGTAGGGACTTGATAGTTACCATTATGTTTGCAGCCTTGTTATGTAATCTGGGTACTTGTGTAAATTGTAGGCTTAACAACTATTCTTTCATTTGGTCCACCAATTCTTTATAGGGTAACAAATTTTCATCCTTTGTTTGAAATTCATCCATGACTTTCTTGATGATGAGTTGTGAATCTATGGATACTTGAAACTTTGTGATGTTCCAGTGGATAGTTATTCTGAGGCTAGAGATGAGGGCCTCATATTCTGCAATATTGTTGGTCTAGGGGAATCCCAATTTAAATAATTTTGGGATATAGTCACCTTGACGAGTGACAAATAGGATTCCTTCTCCTTATCCATATGATGTGTAGGATCCATAAAAATAAATTTTCCATGATGGTTATTCTTCAATAATACACAAGTGTTCAGCTAGAAATTCGAGTACCAGAGGATATGCATCCACTAGAGGTGCCTCAGCTAGTTGATCTATGATAACCTGGGCCTTAATCACATTCCTGTCCACATACTGAATGTCAAATTCACTGAGGAAAATTACCCATCTCTCCATGTGGTGTATGAGGGTTGTTTGTGAGAGTAGGTACTTGAGCAAATCTATTTTATAAATGAGTTTGATTGTGTGACTGAGCATATAGTGTCATAGATTTTTCATAGCAAAATCTACTACAAGCCATGCATTGTCCAATGGTGTATAATTGAGCTCATAACCAATAGGTATTTGACTGATGTAATGTTGGATATTACTAATGCATCGGGTGGTGATTGATATATTTAATATGTTTAATCACTATGTTACTGAATGGGCATTCATACTTTTTTCATTTTTGGTTTGTCACTGATGTCAACATATGTCTCAATGAAGAGTACGGGCTGATTATGACAATGTACGGACACTGTACGGATGTTTCAGAACATGCAAAGATGAATGAGAGTATAGGAATATGTTGTGATCTTATATCCAAGATCTCATCTTGTAATGTTGCATAATGGATGAGTTACAAATGCTTTGGTGAAGACTGGTTACTAGACAACGACAATGGAAGCTGGCAAAGTGAGTCTCTATTTTTTTGGTATATCTTACAAAATATATGGATTAGGTGTATGCGAGCTTAAGAGATGAAAGACAAGGTACTGAAGGATGTTTTTTGGATAGCACAAGGTATGGAATGCTAAATGACATCAATTATGGTGTGTGATTTCGAGAAGACTTACTTGGGAGCCAACTTCAGACATGTAGCGTGCATTTTGTTTGGCAAATATAAATTAAGGATGTCAGTCCTTAAAAGTTGTAATGGAATCATTGTATACTTTTTTTAGGTACTGTGTGTATCTTAGAAAGAGTTCATATAAATATTTATGTAATTAGGAAAGCCTAATTGGCTGACCTAATCATGTAGAATGTAATAGGGTATATATGTAAGATCTTTTCTTTGGAAAATACATGGTGATAATATATGTGATGTAAAAGGAATTGGAAGAGCTATGAGCTTGTGTCTATTGGATGTAGAGAAGAGGATTACTAGTGAACTTCATTGCAACTAATCAAGCAAAGATATTTGTTGATGGACAGTGCAAAATATTGTGTATGTCTCCATATATACTTGTTGCAAACAGTGAGTTCTGAAGGTGGATTTAACCTTCTTTAGGTAGTGAGCCTGGGTAGTGACCCCACCCTTCTTTCTTGACTCCTAACAGGGTATGTCCTCTAACAAGGATTGTGTACTGTAATACTTCAATAATCTCCTAACAGGGCTAAATCTTCTAACAAGGATACTATACTCTCAGTACATCATTTGTAGGTGCTAATTCCCACTGGGGTTTTTACCTTTAACAAGGTTTCCCTGAAACCAAAATATTGTGTTGTTGTGTTGGCATTCATTGTTTTCATTGGATTTGATATTGTTGTTATTTAGAGTTTAAATTTTAATAATCTTTCATACAACTAATTCACCCCCCCCACTCTCAATTGTATTGTGGACTATTATTCCTAACAATTGGTATCAGAGCTTTTGGTCCTTAGAGAGAAAGCTTAACAACTTGAGGTGATCTTGGAGATGGCATTCTATAGGAAGGATAGTCCAAAATTTGATCCTGAAAACTTTGACAGTTGGAAGAACAAGATGCGAATTCATTTTTTTTCTTAGGCATTGACTACTAGTTGATTACAATGAATAAGGTCGCTATAAAGTCTGAAAATGACTTACCATTAGCTACTGAAGATGAGAAGAAGATATTTTCACTTAACATGATTGCAAGGGAAGCATTGATTAGCGCACTCTCTGAAGGAGAATTTACTAAAGTTAAAGACTTGGATTCGGCATAACAAATTTGGCAAAGATTAGAATCACTATATGAAGGAGATAAGTATACCAAGAAAGAGAAGTTACAGAAATAGAAAACAAAGATGGAGAAGCTAAAAATGAATGAGGCTGAAAGCATTAGGGCTTATGTCCAAAGGGTTACAAAATTTCTAGTTGGAATCAAAAATTGTGGAGGCACTTATGATGAAGAAAATTTTTTAGTGAAGATCCTTAGATCATTGACACCTTCTTACAAGATTAAGGCTATATCTATTCAAGAGACTATACCTCTTACTCTGAACTTTAGCAAAGAGATGTTGATTGCAAAGCTAGCTACCTTTGAAGCTGGTAAATTGGGAGATTTTGTACCTAAATTTGAATCAGCATTTAAAGCATCTACACACAAGAAGATAATGTATGCACTTCTGAGCACCAGTAGTGAGAACCTAAAAGAAGAGCTCAGTGAATATGCTGGGGAATGGTAATAGATACAAGCAGACGAAAGAAAGATGGATGAACTTGTTGCACTGATTGCTAGAAGAGAAAAGAGAGGTAAGGGTAAATTTGAATGAAAAATACCTTTGAAATGTTTTTCATGCAATAAGGTAGGTCATTTTACATCTAGATGTCCTACAAGAATTCCTAAATACAAGCCAAAATTTTTCAAGAAGGATAAAGAATGTTATTATGCTAGTGAAGGCATTTCTAATGATGATGATCTAGATTATGAAGAGATTGGATTTTTTGCTATTAGGATGAACTAGTACATGAGGAAAAGGATTTAGTATCTCATGTTGATAAGAAATCTAAATGGATCATAGATAGTGGTTGTTCACATCATATGATTGGAGCTAAAAATAAGTTCGTTAAATTAGTAGAGTCATGGAAAACTTTAAGAAACCCCCTCCCTAGAAAAGGTGTAAAATGTTGATGAATCCAACATTATTTTGGGTGGAAAAAATAATATTGTTGGGGAATTTTTTTAATTTGAAAGAAAAAAATATTAATTTAACTAGCGATTTTTTTTCAATTGTATGAAAATTCTATAAAATCCTGGCGAATCTTTCATTGTTGAAGAAAATCATGGATAGAAGTACACATACCTAGCAACCATCATTTCACCATTATTGTTATATGGATCCTAATTAATTATCAGACTTTAAGGCTAAATTTTCCCCACTTTTATCGCTACAATTTCCCTCCAAATTATTGAATGGGGGTTTTGTGGAAGCACCTCCAAAAAGCTCAAACAACTTTTAATATTTTAGTAAGGTGTTCTAAGTTAATTTTATATCATCTTACATATAGTAAACCTATTTTTTATAGTCTTTGGATGATCCTTAATCAATGACATAAATCCTATTTCAGGCCAAACTTTTGAAGGACACCAAGTTCCAGAGAAAGTCTTTGAAATAAAGACATGTGTCCACAATCAAGTTTATTTCAGGCCAAAGTTTGAAAGGATAAAAAGTTCCATGAAAAGTCTCTGGAATAGAGACACATGTCAAATCTATGTACTTAACCTGTACCCTAACTTAAATTTTGACCACATATTGGCGAATATGACCATCAATTAAAACAAGCTTTGGAAATTGTAGGCAAAAATATTCAATTTACTGTGTGGAAAAATTATATTTTATTGGAAAAGTCATCGCTAAAATACAAATAATTTCATATCGCTATTGGTGATTGGCCTATGCATGGAACCCAATTTTGATAAAGCATGGGCGACATGGCCACCCTGAAAGTCTTTTTTTTTTTGCCAAATTCTAGGTCCCTGAGGAGTGAATTTGCCAATTGGTGAATATTCACCACTAAAGTTATCCCTGAGTAGAGTATGATGGTGGTGTTGTGAGGTTTGGAGATAATCTTCCTAAACCTATCATAGGAGTAGGATCTATTACTCTAGATGGAAAAACTAATAATGATAATGTACTACTTATTGATGGACTTAAGAATAACCTATTGAGTGTTGGACAGTTAATGGACAAACAGTTTCAGTTACAATTCAATTATGGTAAATATTTTATTAGAATTAAGGCAGGAAAGTTGATTGCAACCGATACTAAATCTAGAGATAATGTATTTGAATGAAATACATCCAAAGCCTCTTGTTTTTTTGTGAAGGTAGATGACAGTTGGTTATGGCACAAAAGGTTTTGTCATGTTAACTTTGACAATATTGTGAAGGAAAGTTTAACTAAATTAGTAGAGATCTACCGAAGATTGTGAAACCATCTAACACTATATGCAGAGAATGTGTTATGGGAAAACAAACTAGAAGTAGTTATAAGAGAAAATCATATACATCAAAAGAAATTTGGACTTGGTACATACAGATCTATGTGGACCTACAAGGACAAGATCATACTATGGTGAAAGGTATTTTATACTCTTTGTTGATGACTTTTCTAGGATGATGTGGGTTACTTATTTGAAAGAAAAATTAGAAGCTTTTGATAAATTTAAGTTGTTCAAAGAAAAGGTAGAGAATGAATTAGGTTTAAAGATAAAATGTTTGAGGTTAGATAGAGGTGGGGAGTTTACTTTAGATTTATTTGATTCATACTACGAAGAGAATGGAATACAAAGATAGACATTTTCTCCTAGGACTCCACAATAGAATGGGATAGCTGAGCAAAGAAACATGACTATACTTGATGCTGCTAGGACAATGTTACTTGAAGGAAATGTATCTCATGTTCATTGGAGAGAAGCTATTGGGACAGTTGTGTACACATTAAACAGAATTCAAATCAGAGAAGGTACAAATAAGACTCCTTATGAATTATGGTTTAATCATACTCCTACTGTAAAATACTTTAGAATATTTGGTAGTAAGTTTTATATCAAGAGAGATGATGAGATAGGAATGTTTGATGCTAGAAGTGATGAAGGAATATTCCTTGGTTACTCTACTAAGAGAAAGGCTTTCAAATGTTTCAATATGAGATTAAGAAAAATAATTGAAAGTAGCAATGTAAAGATAGATGAAAGGTTTCAAATGCAAGAGAGAATGTATGATTGTAATCAAGTTACAAAGAACAAAGAGGTTGTTTTTGCAGAAGAAGAAGAAATTGTTGAGACTAAATGCGAAAATGAGATTTCTAATAATGACATAGATAAGACTACTAAGGTTCCTAAAACTCTGAGGTATGTAAAGAACAATCATCTCGAAAAACAAATTATTGGTAATACAAATCAATGAGTATTGACTAGATCAAAGGTTAGAGAAGAAATTTGTTTGATTTCTCAAGCTGAACCAAAGAATACAAATGAAGCTTGCATAGATGAATCTTGGATAAATGCTATGAAAGAAGAGTTAGACCAGATAAAGAAGAACAACACCTTGGAATTGGTTCCTATACCTAAGAAAAAAAATGTGATAGGGACTAAATGGGTTTTCAGACATAAAATGAATGAAGAAGGAGTTGTAATAAGAAACAAAGCAAGACTGGTATGTAAAGGCTATTCACAACAAGAAGGTATAGACTTTGAAGAGACATTTTCTCATGTTGCTAGAATAGAAGCTGTAAGATTATTCTTGGCTTATGTTGCACACAAAAACTTCAAGGTGTATCAAATGGATGTGAAATCTACATTCCTAAATGGGGATCTTGAAGAAGAAGTCTATATAGTACAACCTAATGGATTTCCTTTATGCGAAGATAGGGACATGGTATGTAAGTTAAATAAATATCTGTATGGGTTGAAGCAAGCTCTAAGGGCATGGTATGCAAGGTTGGACAAGTACTTACTTTGACTTGGATTCAGAAAAGGTAAATCTGGCAGTAATTTTTATTTAAGAGCTAGTTAAGATGGAGTTTTGATAATAGAAGTCTTTGTTGATCATATTATCTTTGGAGGAAATGATGGTCTATGTGATAAATTCTCTAAAGAAATGGAAAATGAATTTGAGATGTCCATGATAGGTGAAATGAAATTATTTGTTGGACTACAAATAAATCAAAGCAAAGAAGGCATTTTTATTTCTCAAACTAAATATCTTAAAGAAATGTTGAAAAAGTTTGGAATGGAAGACTGCAAACCAGTTGGTACACCCATGGTGACTGGTAACAAGCTGACAGTTGATGATGAATCACAGAGTGTTTTTTAGACTAAGTACAAATAAATGGTTGGAGCATTACAATATCTGACTCACACCAGACCATATATTGCTAATGTTGTTGGAATTGTGGCTAGATATCAAGAAGAACCAAAACAGACACACCTAGCTGTTGTGAAAAGGATATTTAGATATCTGCAAGGAACAATTGAATATAGCCTATGGTATGATAGGAATGATAGTTTCAAACTTCATGCTTATACTGATACTAATTGGGAAATAAATATCAATGACAAAAAGAGTACTAGTGGTGGTGCATATTTCCTTGGGAAAATGTTGGCTTCATGGTTAAGAAGCAAGATTGTATAGCCTAATCCAGTTTGGAATCAAAATATGTTGTTGCTGCTATAAACTTCACTCAAATTGTTTGGATGAAGCAAATGTTGAAGGATATTGGAATCACTTTTTATGAGCCAGTGGATATCCACTGTGATAACATCAACATAGTGAATATGTCAAAGAACCTAGTGATGCATTCTAAAACTAAACATATCTCTATCAAGTATCACTTCTTAAGAGACAAAGTGGCATAGAAGGAAATAAAGCTAGAATATATCAGTACAAAGGAACAGATTGCAAAAATCTTTACAAATCCTTTTCCAAATGATACCTTTGAATATCTCAGAGATATGCTTTGGGTTCAGGCCCCTCCTAGTTAGAATTAAAATGATGCAGGGATGCATCAGTCTAGAGGTCTTAAGAGCCTTATCATATTCTGGACTAGATGTAGGGATCTACTCCTCGAGGGGAGTGATCATGAGACAAATGTATCAGTGAACAACTGATGACTCATGGCACCCTTTTCCATTATTGTCAAAGGGGGAGTGTTTCTATGAGAAAATCCCTACTGTATGGAGAGATTGTATGAAGGAATACTACTTGGTTACAGTACTTTTGGATTGATAAACACCTTGGGATGGATTTTCCCATATGTTGACATTAATACCAAAGGGGGAGATTGTTGGCTATTGCTAAAGCATGGGGTGGTGATTGATATATTATATATGTTTAATCACTATGCTACTCGATGGGCATTCATACTATTGTCATTTGTGGTTTGTCACTAATGTCAACATATGTCTCAATGAAGAGTATAGGCTGATTATGACAGTGTACAGAAAGTGTATAGATGTTTCAGAACATGCGAAGAAAAATGAGAGTATAGGAAAATGTTGTGGTCTTATATCCAAGATCACATCTTGTAATGTTTCATATTGGATGAGTTACAAATGCTTTGGTGAAGACTGGTTACTGGATAGTGACAATGGAAGCTAACAAAGTGAGTCTCTATATTTTTGGTATTTCTTACAGAAGATATAGATTAGGTGCATGTGATCTTAAGAGATGAAAGACAAGGTACTAAGGATGTTCACTGGTCAGTGCAAGGTACAAAATTATGAATGACATCAGTTGTGGTGTGTGATCAGGAGAAGACTTACATGGGAGCCGACTTCAGAGATGTAGCGTGCATTTTGTTTGAAAAATATAAATTAAGGATGTCAATCCTTAATTATTGCAATGGAATCATTGTATACTTGTTTTAGGTAACTAGTCTATCTTAGCAAGAGTTTATATAAATATCTATGTAATTAGAAAAGCCTAATTGGCCAACCTGATCATGTAGAATGTAATAGGGTATATATGTAAGATCTTTTCTTTGGAAAAGACATGGTGAGAATATATGTGATGTAAAAGGAATTGAAAGAGTTGTGAGCTTGTGTCTACTGGATGTAGAGAAAAGGATTACTGGTGAACTTTATTGGAACTGATCAAACAAAGATAGTTGTTGACAGACAGTTCAAAATATTATGTATGTCTCCATATACACTTGTTACAAATAGTGAGTTCTGAAGGTGGATTTAACCTTCTTTAGGCAGTGAGACTACCCTTCTTTCTCGACTCCTAATAGTGTTTGTCCTCTAACAAGGACTGTGTATTGTAATGCTTCAATAAGCTCCTAACAGGGCTAACTCTTCTAACAAGGATACTATACTCTCAGAACATCATTTGTGGGTGCTAATTTCCACCAAGGTTTTTCCCTTTAACATGGTTTCCCCAAAACCAAAATATTTCTTTTTTTGTTGGCATTCATTGTGTTCATTAGATCTGATATTGTTGATATTCAAAGTTTAAAGTTTAATAATCTTTCATACAGCTGATTCACCTCCCCTCTCAGTTGTATTGTGGACTTTTATTCCTAACATGTAATAGCTAGCTCTTTATTTTCCATTACCATCAAGATGGCCCAAGAGTGCCCCCAGTGTTGTAATGGTTGTTGATATGTACAAAATGAGCGGCTCCCTAGGAGTAGGTGGCACAAGGATTGTTGGATTCACTAGGCATTCCTTGATTTTTTCAAAACTTCTTAGGCACAAGGGATCCCATTTGAAATTGGAATCTTTACACAATAGATGGGTGAATGGTAGACACTTATATGCAAGCTATGCTATGAACCTTCTGATAGACTATAGTTTCCTTGTAAAATTCACAATTACTTGAGCATCCTAGGGGGAGGCATTTCCATTATAGTTTTGACTTTCTTACAATTGGTCTCTATGCCTCAGTGGGATACAATGAATCCTAGGACCTTTCCTGATGTAACTCCAAAGATACACTTCTTGGGATTGAGCTTCAAACCATAATGATAGAGGTGGTCAAATACACATTCTAGCACATTGAGATGGTCTAACCTTGTTTTTTATTTTTCCAAGATGTCATCCATGTAGTCTTTTAGGATCTTGTGGACCATGTCATGAAATATAATAGTCATGGCTCATTGATAGATTTCCCCTACATTCTTTATACCAAACAACATCATGTTATAGCAAAAGGTACCCGATGGGGTTGTGAATGTTGTCTTATGTTGATCTTCTTCTATAATGTGTATCTGGTTATAGCTAGAGAAACCATCCATGAGTGATAATATCTCATGCCTAATAGTAAGGTCCATGATCATATCAATGTTTGGTAGGGGGAAATTGTCCTTCAAACATGCTTTGTTGAGGTCTCAAAAGTCAATGCATATTATAATTTCCCTTGATGGTTTGAAAATTGGCACCATGTTAGAAATCCATTATGAATAGTCAATTTCGTCTATGATTTTAGCTTATAAGATATTTTCCATTTTTGTTTTTACTAGAAAAGCCACCTTAGGGTGCATCTTTCAAAATTTTTATTTCACTTATTTGGCACTTGCGTCAAATGTGAGATGATGGACAACCAGGTTAGCGTCCAATCTAGGAATATGATCATATGACATGTGAATTTTCTTGTGGCCTCCTAGAGAAGTGTAGTAAAAGTGTTTTCTTTAGCCTTTGATAGAAATGTTGCTATGTATGTGATCCTGAGGTATTCTTCAGTTCCCAGATTAAGAGTTTTGGGTTCTTCAATGACTATAGATGAATGCTTTGGCCTATAATCATGGATAATAGGAAGAGGAAATTCTTCATCATCTGGTGCCTCAGATAGGTTTTCACCAAAAGATACACCCTTTATTTTTACTTTTTTGGATTCAAAAAGTGCTCCTGGGGGGTTTTCACAAAGAGACTCATTTTTTTCTTTTTTTACTTTTTATTTTGTAGCTAAATACTTCATCTTCCCAAAAGTATCCTATAGGGTGTAGCTTGTAGACATGTGTTGAAATATTTCCTTGATCTTTCTATTTCTCTATTGCTCCCATGAGTCTTAGGAGTGTGTCCTCACTTTAGAACTCATGCATAGGGAGGCTTCCTATAGTTGGAAATAGATCTAAAGATAGGAAGAGAGGGCTCTAGGCTATGCTGTCCAGGGCTCTTCCAATTTCATTTCTCCCTTCAAGCCCTTCCTTTTGACTTCCCCTGAGCCATCGATATGTGTGACGCTTGGTTGGTCCCATTCTATGAGTTTGGGGTGGACAAGTGGGAGGTAAATGAGGTTTATAGATATTTGATGGAGGATATAATTGTCTACGAAATTTTTTTCTACAAATATATCATCATAGGATTTATTTTATATCCTCTTCTGAGATATTTTTGACTTCTACAATTTCACACTAGATATCTAGGAGGGTAACATTAGGCACATTATTGTCTGAAGTCATGGTATCTTGGCCTTGTACATTCAAGAAAGTGGTGTTTTAGCCAAATCCAAGGCCTCGATATCTTGGCTAATGAGAAGCTTCAATCGGGTCTTTTATACCACCTTCTTTAGGTCCTAGACCATCTCCTTGATAATATCATTGTTTCATAGCCCATTTGTGTGAAATGGGGTATTTATCTTTGAATTACCTAAGAAGCTTAGTGTAGGGAGGTGGGGGATCTTTTTATAGCCATTTATTGATATCATGTTCCATCTCTTGACTATTCAGGATGCCATGTGATAGCAATGTGGATGAGACCATTTACTTTGTTTTAGGTTCCTCTAGCTGGGTTGTGCTTTTGTGAGATGGGCACCCTTGAGTATGTGGGTCAAGTGGTAGGGCCCCTAATGTGAAGGTATATATTAGAATATATTCACCATAGACCCTATTGTTGATATTTATAGAGGAAAGGGTGGAGGCAAGGATTATTTCTAGATCATAATGGGATCAGGAGGAACTGGTGACAAAAGTGCCAATTTCATTTTTGGGACAATGGGTGTAGTGATGGAATGAAGCTTCCAACGCATGGTAGTATGTGAAGGGTTGTGGATCAGCATGAATGGTGATTTACATGCCTTGGTGTAGTAATTTTATGTATTGATGATAGGTGGAAGGAATATCTTTTATGGAATGAATCCAAGGGCCACCAAGGAGTATTTTATAAAGGAGGTCAAGATCAACAACGTGATATATAGTTCATTGTATCCCAAGACCCAGTTTGATAGGTAAAAAAGTGGTACCTTATGAGTTACATTCCAAGTTTTCATAGGCCTTGATAGTGATGACCTCATGTGATATGTCTGCTTTAGTATATCCCACATGTTTGATGAACTTTAGTGTACATTATATAGATAAGTGTCCCACAAGATTCTTGAATTAAGTGGTATTAATTCTTTTGGGGAGACATACCTCTTGCAGGGCCTTGTTGAGGATTTTGTTATGGATGAAAAAGGTATGAAGAAGATCCAAGATGGATATTTGGGTAGGGGTATTCCCAAGGTGTTCTAGGAGGTTGTATTTTTCATTAGAAGAGGAAGAAAATTAGAACCAATAATAGATATTCTACCCTTATGTGTGGTGATTGCACATTGACTATCTATTCCTTTGACATGGATGACATTAATAATGAGTTTGACATGGTAGATGCATTCAAAAAAAATTTCATAATTGATTTAGGAGGTTGTGTTATATTTTCCATCAGCATGGTCACCTTTTTTACCCTTACCTTGGTTATGGGCTGGTGGGTTCATATTAGAAGTGTTTTTTTCCAAAATTGTATTGAGGAAACAAATTTTCATAAATTTATAGGGTTGCAATGGGTAAGGCCTAGGTAGGTGTGTCAACCATAATTTCCTTCTTGTCTATAATATCTTGGATGTAGTGATTAAGTTTCATGCACTTCATGGTAGCATGTCCTTTGACATGGTGATAGTCACAATACTCATTATCCTTGTACAATGTAGCTTTGGGGTTGACTCATCAAAGGGTTGGGTTTGTGGATAAATGATCAAGTTGGCATTAGCAATTCGATGAAAGATTATGTCTAATGGTTCACCAAGAGGAGTGAACATGCACTTTTGATTGTTCTAGATGTGCATCTTGTTTTTTCCTAGGGTGACTAAAATAGCATTAGTATGATTTTTTAGGGGTTAAAAATTTTGCATGGGTTGTTGGTAAGTTGTCTTAGGCATTTTTTAGATGGGTGTTTGTTGTTGGTATGTTGGTGTAGGTGGTTTAGGACTAGCCGCAACAACCTAGACATGCTCGGTGTCAATGAATCCATCGATGACAACTCTCTTTTTTTCCTGGTAGCGAGGATGGTCATTATTGAACCTATATTGATGGGTTTTTTTTTTAGTTCCTAATAGTACCATCATCCAAGAGGCCCTTATCAATGTTCACCCATTTTCCCTTGATATCCTTGTAGGTCTAGATACAATTCATGTGCATAAAGTGGGATAACTTTGATTGCAATTTATCAATGAATATCTTTATTAGATGTTTCTCTGGGGGCTAGTAGGATAGCCTCATAGTGAGGTCCTGCAATCATTGTACATAATTGGATAGGCTCTTGCCTCCCTTCTATTTTGAGTTGTAGAGACCCAAAAGATATAATTCATTTTTTATGTTGTGTACATACTGTGCCACAAATATTTTAGACATTTCTACAAAATTTGATACTGATCCATAGGGTGTTTTGTAGAACCACTCAATAGTGGTTCCCCCTAGGCTCTTGTGAAAGAGGCACATGAGAAAATTGTTGATGTAGGAAACCTCTTGATAATCCATGTAGAATTCCTTGACATGGATGACTAGATCTCCCTTCCCTCAGGACTTGTCAAACTTGGGAGTCTCAAAATAATCAGAGAAGGGGATTGTTGTGATAGATTGGTTGAAGTGATAGAGACAAAACTCTTTGAACTTAAAATTTTTTCTCTCTATCCCAAAGGAGAGCTTCTTAAGAGAGTTATTCATTTCTTCTCACTCTAGGTGGACATGTATTGGAGTGGGTACTCCCATTTGGAAAGGGTCAGATGGTGTGAGTGAGTATGGATGGTTCTGAGGGGGATACTATGGTATCTGGTAAGGGGACTACCTAGATATGTAGGTGGGATGGACTAGGTTTTGTGGTGGTGGTTGGGAAAGGTGTTGGTGTTGGGGGGTGGGCATGTATTATTGTGAGGAGTATGTTGGTGTCTGTTGTTGCGGTGGTATGGAATAATATGGTTGTTGTAAAGGAATATACTATTGTTGCAGAGGTGATTGGTACAATGGCATGGGTTGTTAATGTGTTTGGATAGAGGGGTTTTCATGGGTTTGGCCAATGTACATAGGGTGCATACCTGCATTATTAAGGGGTGGATGGTTTCCTTGGATATTGGTGATATTTGGTGGTGGTGCAGGATAATTGGTGGAATGGGAAGAACATATTTTTTGGTGGTGGTGTTATTTAATAGATGATAGATAAGGGCATGACTAAGTAGTTGGTGAATGCTAGGGTGGGTATGGTTTGATGACGAGGTGGCAATGATTGTGTTGTAAAATGGATAGTCGGTTGTGGGATGATGGGATTGTAAATATGTGATTTTGTTTGGATTCACAGGACATACATTTTCACTTGAGTAAGACCCCAAGAAGAACCTATCCTTGCAATAAGTTGTGATATGGAAATGGTTGGGAATGTGGATGTAGCAGTGGGATTTTGTGATATGATTGGCCAATTTTGGGGCCCTGTAGGTGGCATCCTTGTTGTGTAAATGTTTTTTGGTCTTGTGTAGTAGAGATGAAAGGTGGGAGAGAAACTTGCATGGGGGTTAGTTGAGTAACCAGAATATTGGGTGCTTGGGTGAAGATTTTTTGTGCGATCAATGAAGGTGTTTGCGTTGCTCCTTGAAAAAGTGGTTCTAAAGTAGAACCTTGGGATATAAAAGGTTGAGGTGGCACTAGCATGGAGCTTTATGCTTGAGTGGTGGTTTGACATTTTGAGGGTGGAGGTGGCAGTCCCATGATGAAGAAAGGGGTGGATTGGGTCATCATGTGTACTATGGGTAAAGTGGCACTAGACTGTAATAAGTGTGGAATGGGTGAGGAAACTTGGGATATTTAAAGGCTAGGGTCTACGATTTATTATAAAATGGCATTGAAGGCATTGCTAGGGATGTGTATGAGATGTGTGGGTTTAAAGAGATGAAGTCTTGGTGGAATAGGAGTATCCTCTTGCACATAGTTGGCCAAAATGGTGAGCCAATTTTGGGCTATAAAAACACTAACCATATGTGCATTTCTTGGATGACTCATAAATGCTTCCATAGAATCTATGTTTGGTGTCTCATCTGAGTCAGCCCATACATTCTCGATTTGGCCTTGCGATTGCGGATCATACAACACCATAGAATTGTTAGGATCATTTGAGTTAGATGAAATAGTGGCGAGGTTAGAATCCATATCTTTTCTCTTCTTTGATTGTGTCTAAGTAGACATGAAATTCATATCCTAGGATGAGGGATGAAGATTCAAATATGGATCTAAAGTTTGAAATGATAATGTGTATGCAAGATGTTCTTAAGGAAATATAAGGATGAAGGATGGGGATTGGATGCAAGACTTTTGAATGAACCTGTGGACACTAGGGGATGATGGGGATGATGTTTGATTGGGATGATGGGGAAGTCCTAAGTATTTAAGGATCACTTAGTTTCAAATGAGAATGAGTTTCCTTTCCTGATGTAGGATCAAATGGATGGGATAGTCAACCTTAGATAAACTTATGATCTTTAGAAGATAAAATCTTTGTCAATGTTAGCCAATATTTTGATTAAGATGATGAGGTTACAAGGATAAGTACTATATAGACAATGCTTGGCCAATAGGTGGAGCTATGGGGTAATTTTGATTGAGGATGAAGGATCTAGAAAATCAATGAAATATGATACTAAGTGAAGGGTGTGACTTGATTGATTCATGAATTATTTGGTTTCAAAAGAAAGGATGATGGTTTGAATTAAATGAGGTTGCATAAAGGGATGACATAAATGTGCCTAAAGGGTGATCTAAGATGCAAGGATGATGATAAAATCTTGTGAGAATCAAAAGGATATGTTTTGTGATAACCTAAGTATTCTTCTCTTTCAAGGCTAACAAAGGCACGGTTGATTTGGAAACATGTTGCAAATTGCAAGATCTTGGTGTTGTATGTCACTTTATCAAGTTTCTCTTGGTATTTGATCTCATTTTGGGTTGTAGTCAAAATGGGTTGATGATCTCTAATCTTTGATTTTGTGGCTTTCTTCATCATGTACACATGGGAAACTAATAGTTTTATCTTCTTGTATTTCACTAAACCGATCATGTGTCTAAATCTATTATCTTTGAAGGTGAAAATGTACAAATTTTTGGGATCTTGTTAAGCTAGGTAGTGACTATGGTAAGTATACCTTAGCTTGATTTTCAAGCAATTTGTGGAACCTTTTGGAAAATATGATCCGACAATCTCACAAGAGACAAAGAAATCTTGTGGGAACAACATGTTTTTGGTTATGTGACTCCGAGTGTGTATGTTGTAATAAATATTTTCAATGGGTCTGCAACATTGAAGACACACAAAAAAACTTCTACCTTATGGAATTGGCTTATCTTGAAAAGCTTTTCTCACAAACTTAGGAAAAAACCTGAGAGCTAGTCAAAATATGGGAACTACAGACCACATAATGGGTCAAACAATGTCTTATTAGCCAACTATAGGCACTCAAGGATGGCATGATATGGTGAGTGTCTTGGGGAGATTACTATCCTCCTTGCACAAATATTATCAAACCTTCAGGTGTAGATCGGGTGGGCCACTAATTAATGGCATCTAGTAAGTTCCATAGAGTCCTCCCAATAAGTTTGTATGCATGTGACTCACTTAAGAGCCTAGTTAACCATGTAAAAATTGTAGGGATATTCACCTACCTCAAACTACCATCAACACACATCGCTCGAGCTTGAGGGGATGAGGTGAGAGTTTTCTCAGCAAATTTTGCATATACTAATTGGAGAAATATTATTTTGAGGTTGTTCTCTAAAGAGGAAGTGCACCCTCTAAACATGCCTCGCTAGAAGAAAAACCAATTGAATTTGATCTTTCTCTTCACCCAAGTTCTGAGAAGGTGAGGGGAGAGGGTATACATACAATTTAATTATTTTTACGTCACTTAATTAACATGGATCATACCAGAAAAAATATCCTAATGTAACAAACATCTTTACCAGAAGTTAAAAGAGGCATGGAAGAGAGGAGGCAATGAGTAGAAGGCAACAGTTTGAATTCAAATATAGGCAGGAAACCTACAAATGGTGGAATTTATGTAGGAGTTGAAGTGGGGGGCTTCAAAAGGATGGATGTAGTAATGGTGAGGGCTCCACAAAGGCATCAGATATAGACAAAGAGTTAGACAAAGATATTTCCTGAGGAGGTGGGCTTGAGAACATCTTGAATTTTCTTTCTCATCGGAAAATCCCAGTCAACTCTTCTTGGAAGTTTTTTTCAATGACGTCGGGTAAAGGAACCTAGTCTTTTCTATTTTGAGTCAATCCTATAAGAAAATCATCTTTCATGGGGGTTAAAAACATTTCAGAGCCTAATAAGGATATCTTTGGTATATTTATACTAGACCCTCTGGTCAACCATACTATTTCAATTATCGTGCTAACCCTAGTTGGAAAATTTTTTGGGCCAAGACCAACTATAGATGTAGTTAGAGCCTTTCCTGCTAAGAAATGGAGTCGTAAGGGTCAAGTTGACATTGCAATGATCCTGAAATTTTTTTCTCATTTGATTTTTCCAATGGGGAAGACCTTTCTAGTGTCCTTTTTGGAGGCCCATGGATGTTTATAAGTCATCTTTGGATTCACAAAAATGGTCGACTAATCTAGATTTGAATGATGATTTTTTCATTTCTACCCCAGTGTGTGTAAGACTCCCAAGTCTTCCTCTTTAATACTATCATGAAGATGTTTTTGTTGGTCTGACAAGGGCCTTTGGGGATCTCCTGACCATTGATTCTATGACAGTGGTGAGTTCAAAGCTAGTTTATGCCAGAATTTATGTGAATGTTCATCAATCAATGAATCATCCCAAGGTGATAACCATCATGTCCAAGTTGGGAAAATGTGTTCATCCTGTGGAGTATGACTCTATTCCCTTTGCCTATTTTGTCTCTAAAAAAACTAGTCACTAGGCAAAGCAATGTCCTCACAAACCTCAAAAAGATAAAAATATTAACCAAGAGAGGAAGAAAGGAACTAGGAAATAATAGAGGTAAATAAATTGAGGAGATACTAATAAAGGGAAACCCAAGTCCATGGAGACCCAAGAAGAGGAAGGAAGTACTAAAGAGGAAGAGGCTAACCTTATAGAGGTGGAGAATCCCGAGGAGAAGGAATATTATGTGCCCATTTTAACAGAAAATGAGAATGAAGATAAAGAAAAAAAATTACTAGAAGACAATGTTAATAAATAAAAGGAGGCCCAAGATGAAGAAAATGGGGGTAGTATTTCTGCTACCAAAAGGGTGCTAAGTGTGGGATCCTAGGATGTGAAAGTTAATCTTTCAACTCTTGTCTCAAGGGTGGAAGATTCTTTTAAGGACCTTTTTGAATCATTTTCATACTTGAATAGGGTGCAATATTTTGGATGGAAAAATACATAGTGAGACTCTCAAAGACAATGGAAAAGATGAACCTCTTTCCCCATCAGATGTTGGAAAATGGAAGGAACAAATTTTAGAAAAATTGACGGTTCTTGAAGAACAACAAGAAGATACTTGGATAGTGGTAAGTGGAAGGAAAAATAATAGAATATCATGTAAGAAAGGGAATGTTGTTAGTCAAGAAATCTCTATGTCTAGTTCTTCTAATAAAAATGAAAATCAAAACCAAGGAGGGGTGCAGACTAGACGCCAACAAAAGGCTAATGTTGGCTCTCCAAAAGGGGATACTATGGGTAGAAAATCATTGAAGAATGTTAGAGAATAGGGAGAAAAATAGAATAAGAGGATGGCCATCAGATGATTATCCCAGAGGTATGTTCTCCACTTCGTAAATGAAGATGATTTCCTGGAATATAAGAGGACTGAATAATCCTCATAAATAGGATGTGTTAAGAAATTTGGTTAGAGATTGTAAACCAGACATTTTGTTGATTCAAGAAACTAAAATTCTCAAAGAGAAAGTTGAAAATATCAAGCCTATTAATAAGTGGGTAGTATAGGTTGTGATTCTAAGGGGGCTTTGGGTGGAGTTGTGATCTTTTGGAACCAAATCTCTATCAATTGTTCTCTTATTCTTGATGAGAATAATATGGTTATGGTTAATGTCACTCATATCAGGGATAACTTTTCATGGATTGTTGTCAATATCTATGCCCCTAATAATAGATTAGGTAGATAGTTGAAGTTTTGGTATAGACTGCAGGACTTGAGGAAGATTTATCAAGATAAGAGATGGATGATGATGGGAGACTTCAACACCCCATTGAAATATTTTGAGAAATTGGGAGGTAATCTATCTCAGTTGGAATGTAGAATGTCCCTAATGGATTATATAAATAATGAAGCTCTTAGCTATTTCTTATACTTGGTCTAATAGAAGAGCTGGAATTGATCTTATTTAGGTGAAATTAGATATAACTCTCATTTTCCAGGACTTTCTCTCAAGGTACTCTTGTTCCCTTTCTTCCATGTTAAGAATTGGTTTTGATCACTTCCCTATTACTTTTTCTGCTAGTTCTTTTAATGGTAAAATAAAATCCCCCTTCCATTATGAAAGAATATGGATGGTTCATCCTAGCTTATCAGAGAATATTGTTGGATGGTGGAAATTAAAAGTGGAAGGAGGAGCTATGTATAGAGATGACAAGAAATTGAGTCACATCAAAAGAAAATTTAAAGTATGGAATCAAGAGATCTTTGGTGATGCTTTCTTATCTAAAAGAAAAGCTCAGATTGATGTTAAGGATGTTCAAGACCAAATCCAAATAGAGGGGATCTCTAAGGAGCTCAAAGCTCTTGAAAATAATATGTTGGCATACTATCATAATATAATATCCAAGGAGGAAAATTTCTAGAGACAAAGGTCGAGAGCTCTTTGGCTTAAATCTAGAGATAAAAATAGTAGGTTTTTCCATATAACTACCATGAAACATAAGGCTTCTAATAGGATCCATTGTTTACATTTAAAGGGTAGTAAGATTGTTAAGGAGGAAGATATCAGAAGGGAAATGGTGAATTAATTTTCCTCCCTCCCGTCTAAAGATCCAAGCCTGAGTTCCCCTGATCAAGATATTTTTTTGTCATCTATTCCCTCTCTAATTTATAAAGATACTAATATGTAGCTAAAATATATCCCTTTAGAAAAGGAAATTAAGTCTATTGTTAATTCTTTTGAAGTAGAAAAATCTTCAGGTCCTGATGGGTTCCCCATGTTTTTCTTCCAATATTACTAGGAAATTATTGGTAAAGAGGTGGTTGCAGCTATGAAGGAATTTTTTTGTACTCAAGCCCTCCTCAAAGAGTTAAATGATACCTTCTTGGTTCTAATTGCTAAAAAACTAGGTGTTAATACTGTTGAGGCCTTTAGACCTATCATTCTTTGCAACTCTTTGTATAAAATCATTTCCAATCTCCTTACTTTGAGGATTCTTTCTATTCTCATTTCCATTATTTCCCCTTAGCACAATGGATTTGTTCCTACAAGGAAAATTCTAGAATATATTATCGTTGTGCATAAAAACATTCATTCTTTGGAAACGGCTAAAAAATAGGGTTTTCTTACGAAATTGGACCTATCCAAAGCTTATGATAGAGTGGATTGGAATTTCTTGATGAATATTTTGGGATCTTTTGGCTTTGACGAGGGGTTATCAAACATGTGTTGTAATTGGTGTCTTTAGTCTCTTCTTCATTTATTGTCAATGGAGGATCCTCTAATTTCTTCAGACCTTCTAAAGGACTTAGATAGGGAGATCTGATTTTCCTTGTTATTTTTTCCATTCTTTTTTAATTCCTAGGAAGATATATCAGTAAGTTGGTGTGTAAAGGTCCATATTACTGGTCTTCAACCTTCATCAGCAAGAATGTTTTGTTCCCATGAACAATTTTTGGATGATACTATTACTATGGGAGAAGCTACAATAAAGGAAGCTTGAAATTTTAAAAATGTCTTATCCTCTTATTCTAATGCATCTAGATAGCTCATTAACTTGGATAAAAGCTCCATTTTCTTCATCAATACCCCTAAGAAGAGAGAAAAAAGGATTGTTGAAATTTTGGGATGTAGTATTGGCACTCTTCGTTCTTCTTCATTGGTCTTCTATTGAGTTGAAAACCTCCCGAAGCATTTTGGGTCTCCATTGTTTAAAGATTCAACAAAAATCTTGTAGGCTGGAAGGGTATCCTTTTAAGTCAAGTAGGAAAAATTTAACTTTTGAAGTCTACCTTGCAAAATCTTCCTATTTATGCCTTGAGTCTATTCAAGATCCCTCACAAATATGTTAAGATGATTGAAAGGATTCAAAAAATATTTATGTGGTCGGGTGTGGAAGAGAAGAAAATAATAATTTTATTGGCTTGGGAGAAAGTGTGTAAGCCTAAAATATGTGGGGGGCTAGGATTTAGAAATATTAAACACTTTAATAAAGCTCTATTGTATAAACAAATATGGAGAATTTTTGGGGAAAGAAAGGAATGGAAATCCATCCTGAGAAATAAATATTTGTTCAATAATCCTACTTTGGAATAATTTATTTGGACCAGAGAGAACATTCAAAGATCCTTTATTTGGAATAGCATCTATTATGCTAAGGATTTGGTGATCAAAGGTGTTAGGTGGAGGTTGGGAAATGTGAGGAGAATCAATTTCTAGGGGGATTGTTGGCTGCAAGAAGTACCTTTCTCCAGTAATCAAGATTGGAGTCAGGCTATTGAAATATGTAAAGCAACTATAGGTGAGAATTCCTTTGATTATTGGAGAGGAGGTAATTGGATCAACTTGGGGGAGATTTATAGAAAGCTTCAACCCATTAACAATTTACTAAAAACTTGGTTTGTAAAGAAAGGAAATCATGATCATCTTATTTGGGCTTCTAAACTGGATGGTTTATTTTCTACTGCCTCTACTTGCGATCTTTATCATTCTAGAGATGACACACCTCTCTTCTTGAAGGTGTGGTATAAATTCCTTGTCCCTAAGATTAATATCTTCTTTAGGTTGTTGTCTCAGAATAAACCCTTGACTATTGATAATCTCTGTAAAAGAGGCTTCTATATTCCTAACAAATATTTTCTTTGTATGGAAGATGTTGAATCTTGTAATCAAGTTATGTTGCATTATTCCTATTCTTGTAAGGTATGGGAAATTATCTTTAGAAAATAGAATATGTGCTAGTTTTTTCCTCTTTTATGGCGGTATTTTATAATCCAATGGAGATGCCATTTTCTAAATAGATTGGTTAAAGAACTCTAGAATCTACTCTTCCCTCAGTTCAACTGGTGGATCTGGAAGGAGAGAAAGAACTAATTATTTTGGGAGAATTTTTCCAAGCTTGAGGTGGTTGCTAATCATATATGCAGGGGTCTAGAGGAGAACTTTAACTCTATCATCCATAACAATTCCTCTTTTATTATCTCTTAGGAGGATCTTGTGAAGGTAATAAATTGGAAGTTTGGAGTCAAATCTAATAAAGTTCATAATCCTAGAGAAGGGGCCCAATGGTCTTCTCACCCCACAATGTTGGTACAAATATAATTTTGATAGGTCTGCTAAAGGCAACTCGGGTATGGTAGGTGCTGGTGGTATAATTAGAGATTGGGATGGTAACAGTTTTAGGGTGGTGGCTTCTCCTCATGGATTGCAATCCAACCATAGGGCTGAAGTTATGGCTGCTCTTAACACCATTATGCTAGAAAAAGAATTGGACTGTAATAAAATATGGCTGGAAGTAGATTCCTTGAATATTATCAATTGCATAAAGGGTTTAAATAAACCCTCCTAGACTATAGAGGAAATTATTGATAAAATCAAACTTATTTCTCTAAATTTTAAAGAGTTTTATCTAACCCATGATTATTGTGAAACCAATATAGTTTTGGATGGGTTAGCTAATTTTGGGGTTAAGATTCATGTCAGTCGCCAGTGGTTTGGGGTAGTGAACCTAAATGATGACATTAAAAGGCTCATTGACTATGATAAGATCAATCAAAAAGGAGACATTCAAAATAATAATATCTTTAATTGATATAAGCTAGATTAAAAGTACAAGAGGTGTGAAGTGGAAGTTGGAGTGTATTTTCATTATTACCTATCTTATCACACACGCTTTATGGGTGACTAAAATAGATTGGGTTTCAAATTTGAATTGCATTGTGGTCTAGGTGTCGAGCTTGAAAGGTACTGTGCCTCTTTTGTTATTGCCTAAGTTCAATTACTGTAACCTAGAGAATAATTGTGAGATGGAAAATATGGGAGGAGAGATAAAAATGGAAGATCCCTCTAAATGAAAATGGACACAAGAGAAAAAAGTGTGGAAAAGCTTAAGAAGGGGTGATTGTACCTTACCTTTAGAGATTGCATGGCTATAAGAAGGACATTACCAAGGATTTTGCAGTGGGTTGGGATAATGGGGTCATTAATATCATTGGTAAGTCTTTTACTATCACCCTGTACCTGATTGCTGAGATTATGGGGCTCCCACTGGATGACATGAACTACTTTAAGGATATGAGAACCGGTAATAAAGCTTTTAGGGATTTTCCTATGAATAATGAAGAGAGATCTATCACTATTACATTTGACCTTATTTTTCCACAAAATTTTTTTGACCAACCAATAAAATTTTTGACCAACAAATAAAATTTTCGACCAACAGATTAAATTTTCGACCATTTTTTTGTCGAAAACAAGTGCGAATTGTACAAGTGTATGTTGATTAAGGAGAAAGAAGATTTTGTAAAAAATTAAAAATATCAAGCTTATCTAGGCTAAGGTTATTAGGGTTATTATGGAGTATTTTACTCTTGATAGGATATTTACGAGGGTTTACAATACCTCTTTGTCCTTGTCAATCATTTCCATCATATTACCAGGGTTTCATTTTCATTCTTGTTATTGAGCTCTATGAATTAGAGCATTATGGATAACAAGAAAAAACCTAAATCCTCTGTTATCCATCAAGGCCTAATTATCCTTATTTTTTAATATGCAAGAGATAAAATCCCAGAGACTGTTCCCAAAAAAATTGATAATAGTAGACAAAAGATAAAAATGGTTGGGACTTATACGAGGTTGTCTGTCAATAAGAAAAATAAAAAGGATAAACCCAGCCAGAAGGAGGTTCATCTATCAATTTTTGATGAGGTTAAGGGTATGCAATCTAAGGATGATGCTCCCTCATAGGAAACTTTTGAGAATGGAGAGCATAATAGTAAGAATTAACTGGTTGAGAATGAGGTTACTATGGAAGGTCATGAAAAATAGTTAGATTTGAATTCCCAAGAATACAACGTGCCTTCTCTGGGTGGAAAAGGTAAGGATGGTTCTATGACAGGTAGAGAGTATCTTAGGGTAGAGACCTTGGAAGAAAAAATGGAGTCCCCTTGTGAGGAGGATAAGATTTCCCCAACAGGAGTTCTCTAGTGAGATTGAGAACATGCAATATATTTTGAACTTATCCTTGGAGGTTGTTGAGAATGTACAGTAAGATCTCTATGATGATTATGCCCAAATCCCTTTAGATAATGAGAACATGGGAAGAGAGAATGATGATAGGGGTGACAGTGAGAATGAAGATGATGTTAAGAGTGACGAGGAAAGAGAAGATCTATAAAATGAAGACTATTCTAAGGCAGTTGAGGAGGTAGTTGTTGATCCAAATTTTTCCCTCAAGGAGAATTCAACAAGGCTAGACATTACTACTATTAGATCTGTGGTTGATGACCATATTAATAGTACCCCTATTTTTCAAAAATAGGGTTTGGATGTTGAGAAGGAGAAGAAGAATAACACCCAAAATAAAGGGGAAGCCACTTTGCTGGAAGAGGAAGATTTCAAAAATAAAAAAAGTGCCTAATATGGGTGTTCTCAATGTGGCTAGAAGAAGAGTGGTCTTGGCCTTTAATTTAGATAAATGGGATTTCCAAGAAATTAATGAGCCTAGCATCAAGTATAGAGCTTTAGATGCAAAGTATGATGTGCTCGAGGAGATTGTGGATAAGATTGTTGGATTGGAGAGATAGGGTACTGAGAGGGGAGGGGTGAACCGGTGCCCACAAAAACTTTGAACTCTCAAACCTTAAATAGAAAATAGTAGTATCCTTCATATATAACTTGAATCCATTGCATGCATCATTCATTCACTTAAATAGAAAAGGTAAATAACATGAAATCAATAGTAAATCAGTTACATTACACAAGTATTTTGGTAGCACAGAAACCCTTGTTAGAAGGTAAAAACTACAGTGGGGATGACACCCATAAATTCTTTACTACTGCAGATAGAAAAGGTTTTCCTGTTAGGGCTAAAAGTGGTGATCACTTCTCATGATCTTACCTTGTTAGGAGTAGCATTTTAGATCGATTAGATCTACCTAGTAATAGGATTTTAACAACACTACTTGAGTGTGCACTCGGTTAAGAGATTTACAAAAAGACTGTTAGGTCTACTCTGTTAAGATATTTTACCAAACTCTATTACAATGATTAGAAAATAATAGGATGTATCTGCTTAATGAAAACTCTATCTTTCCTGATACAAACCTATGAAATGTTGAATAGATATCACCTTTTTATGTGTAGATCTCAACTTTGAACTGCCTGGTAGCCTTGTCTCATTCTGCTTAATTTGAATATCTCTATATTTTGTTCTCCTTTGTCTGATAACTAATGTCTTGAAGTTGGCTAATGCTTCAAGAGCTTCTTCGCTTGTTCAAAACTTCCTTGTCAAGATTCTTCCCCAAAATGATATAAAAAAATTAAACATATATAGCATACTGCTTTTTGTCGCTTAACAAAAATTAGGTTACAATATCTTAGAGAAAACCCTAAGATATACGATGTACAAAAATAACCTAGATCTAGTAATTACATAAAGATCATCATCGCAATTAATGATGGAATCTACAATAAATGATCCTTGATCTTGGTAAAACATTTTGTGATTCTATTGTAACTATCTGCATAGATAAATGTGCCATTCCTTATTACTATGCCATTTTTTTTCTTCCTTCATAAATAATGTATATACTATTTGGTAATTACACTAGTGCTCGGTGTCCAATCTGCTTGGTGTTTATCGTCACTTAGTATTGGTGAACACTGATGCTCGATAAAACTGCTCGGTGCTCGATGTACAGGCTTGACCGACTAGCTTGAAGTGCTTGCTTTTACCAACAAAAGTAACATGGGTAACCAACCAATGTCTTTGATACTAATGAAAATATTTAATGCTCAAATAGAGATAACAATCTCCCCCTTTGGCATTAGTATCAAAACCTTAAATGTATATAGACCATATGTCTCAAAATTTTTCTATCTTCGCCATATATATATAGATACTTATCAACAAAAATTTCTATACTCCCCCTCGGTGCATGCTCCTAGTAATGTGTAGTATATGCAGCATTTATTTACATATTTGGCATATACATTGTTATTCCCATTTTTTATATTAATCCCAAATGAAAATATATATACTTACAGCTAATCAAAACTATGCTTATGGGTTTTCTTCAATGACTCCAAGAGGTTTTCCCATTCCTCTTTCAAGTTGGTGAGAGCAATGTGCTCAAGACCAACTTGTGCATGCATGTGAAAAATGTTGTCCAAAATAGAGATTTCTGATGTTGCAACAAGCGTTTGTGCCTTGACAATGTGCTTCTCAAAGATTTTCAAATATGGAAGCAACTCGGTTTGCAATTCTGTCACTTGGTCACTTATTATTTCCTCTCTCTTTCTGAGGTCTTCTCTTAACCGCCAGAGTTCTTAAACTTTCAAGATGTGCTTGGAAAATGCTTGAGGCTTGGTTAAGGCTTCCTGTGCACTAGCTTGGATATCTTTATCAAGTTGTTTTATCTTTTCACTAAACTCGGTAGTGAAAGTGTCCATAGTGCATAGCTTTATCAAAATTTTACTAATTAATTGAGTAATAGACTAAATGTTAGTTATTACCTCAAATAACTTTACCTTATTGTTGCCACTTCTTGGCTGATCTTTT
The DNA here is from genome assembly GCA_027943335.1 of Chamaecyparis obtusa. Taxonomy (NCBI): domain Eukaryota; kingdom Viridiplantae; phylum Streptophyta; class Pinopsida; order Cupressales; family Cupressaceae; genus Chamaecyparis; species Chamaecyparis obtusa. The sequence goes on from BSBK01003002.1 coordinate 893,067, forward strand.
CTGCAAGTTTGTCCTGAATTTTAGATTTTTCCCTTTCTTCTATTCTCTTGTCTTAGTTTTTCTTGTGTTGCCTTCCTTGTACATAGCTCCCCATATTTTCTCAATTCCTTAGGGTTCTTGGGTCACACTCCAGTATAAAAATAACTTCTTCTAAGGTGACCAACCCTTCTCCTTTATTTTTCTTCTTCTTCTCTTGTTCGTAAGGTGAGCTTGTTTTGAAAGGTTCAATTGTCTTTACCTCAAAACTTTGTGTAACCTGCCCGAGTGACACTATATCTTCCTTCTATTACTCCTCAGTGACCTTTGTGTTGGTTGACTGAGTCGGAGCCTCTGATGTAGTGTCTGGTGGAGTAGTCTCAGTTACTTTAGGATTATCTTGATCCTTAGTTTATTCTTGGTTGCCTCTTTCTCTTCAGACTTGTTTGTGTCATCTGGTATCTCTTCTCCTTGCTCCCCTATTGTATCCTTTGGTTGCTCAAGTTTTGAGCCATTGGGTTGTTCCTGTGATAAAATCTCAATTGCTTCTACAAGAATAGGAAGCTCTCCCAGTAACGATGTGATTGCAAACTCAGTAACTTGTCCTTCATCTTGTGTACAATTTGGTGCAATGTTCACATCTTCATCTTCATCTCTATCATTATGATCACCATTAGTAATGTCCTCAATGAGTACATCTTCATCATGTTTCTCCTTAGTTTGGATCTCTACTAGATCTGGTGAATCCTATGAAATTTTGATGACTTCATTGACAAGTGTTGTATCAATTACCTCGGTAAGTAATACATCTATTTCTTTGGTCTTCTTTTCCAAATCAACATCACCTATGTAGATACCTTTTCCTTTTGATCTATGTCCCTTCTTAGACAAATTTAGAAATGCATTCTTCTCAGCTCACTCTTTAGCTGCAATGATTGATGTCTAGATGAGCTGGCTAGACTCATCAATATCTGCTAGATTTTCATCTAATACTTGCATAGCCCAACCTTTTACTTCAAATCTCTTATAGTAAGTGTTCATATATTCATCAATTCCATCAAGAGTTAAATTTGAAGTTGCCAAAACTAGAGCTTGTTCCCTCATCTTCCTTTCGGTGTCCAACGCATAGGACCATTTCTGACTTATTCTCTCCTCTAATGCTTGAGGTAGTTGTTTGGAAAACTCCAACGGAACTCATTTGAAGATTATCATCATCTGGATGACTTCTTCCTCAATTTTGTTTTGATCCTTGGTATACATGTTGTCAAACCGATTGAGTTCTGGATCTGTGAGGTCTCCATTTTCAATTATGTATGTCGCAACTTCATCAATTGTTTTACTCTTGTTGCTGACTACCTTGAACTATTCTATGTCATTTTCTTCATCTTCAAGGTCTTATCTTCCTCTTATCAATCTTCTCCTTTTCTTTGGTGCTCTAGCTGTGACCTTAGTTCCTCTTTTTGCATATGTCTTGGTCAGTGTAGCTGCTTTTGGTTTTGTTTCCTTCACAACTCCCTTTTTCAAAGGTGGTGAAGTTGTGGTTACTGACCTTGTTTGTGCTCTTGACTGCACTAGCAACTACCTCTTCTTTGGAGTTGGAGTGGGAGAAACTGATATTGAATCTTTTTCTTTATTGGACTCAGTTTCCTCACTATCATGTGCTTTGTCAGTCAACGGTAACTGAGCTTCAGTTGCAGATTCAACTGGTGACTCATCAAATGAGTCAGATTCATCTCCAAACTGTTCAACTGGTATCTTCATCATCTTCCTGGACTTCTTAGTTATTTTACCAATGACAAGACCTATTTTTATTCTAGTCTTTGCCTCTTCATAGGTTCCAAACCTTTTGGCCTTCTTTTCCTTCGGTGTATCTAGTAAAGCCTTGATTGATTTCAAAGTGAAATCAATATTCATTTCATATCCCATGGGGGCTAGCAATTTTGTTCTCGGCTCAACAACTTTTATTAAAGTGTGGTTAGTGTCTACTAGAAAACAAATATTCACTTCATATTTCTCGACTATGGAGCTAGGAATTTTGCTCTGTAGATTCATCTTAATCTTAAATTTCTCAAAGTAGTCATCCATACCTTTATTTAAATTATCTCCCAGACTTCTCATTATATCAGAAATATAAGTAAAAACTGGTTTGTTGGTAGGCCAATCTATGTGACCAAAAAAAGGAAAGAATTTTTGAATGTAGAAAAATATGCACACCAGTAGTGAATCGAACTTACAGGTGTTAGACTTTGTCGACCTAGTTATTTTCATGTTCTCTTCTAACTGCTTCAACAGTAATTCAGAAAGGTCCAAATGGTGACCTTTCTTTATTAGTTTAAATGCCATGTCCATAGCACTACAAGGAACGTTGTTCAATCTACTCGACTGATAGTACTTATGACCAATTACATGAGCTACAAATTTAACTTTTGGATCCTCAATTGAAACAATCTTCAGTGCTCGGTTGTCCCATGTTGCGCCTATATTTTTCTCAACATCAACTCGAGAGGAACTTCAAAAAGATTTGGCCTTATCTATTGTAGGGTAACATGTAACCCTATGAATCATTCTTTTAGTTACTTTAACCTGGTTATCTAGTCGAAATGTGCCCTCGTGATAGCAACTAAGTACAACCCTAATCGACTCATTTTTAAAACTTTTTAGAAAATTTAGGGCTTGAGTGAGTCCAGTCTTTTCAGCCTGTTTGTACTCATCTTTAAGTTTCCCATCTTCACTACAGAGTTTTTGATATGCATCATACATCTCAAAATCACCTATTTCACCTATCTTGCAGTCAATGTAAGATCATACATCCTCGACTAGCAAAACCCTAGGTGGGATGCTTGAGAAAGCTCCCATTGAATCTATTTTAGATGTGACTTCTAGGTGTAACTTGTATTTTGGTTCATCACAGCTAGCTAAAATGATGATACTCACTTCCTCTTCCCCAATCTTAGAAGTGCTTGCAGTAGATTCCATTTTAGCAAACTAGGTTTTCGGCAAATAGTGATGAATGTGCTCGGTAAGGGTTTCAACTTACTCAAAATATGTGAAATAAGTGTGCTTGGTTTGATCTGCAACTACTTTGGATTATCTTAAAAATTCTTTTCTCAAACTCACTCTGTGAAATAATCGCTCTTTGAAATCGCTAGGTGAAAAATGAACTTAGTACTTTGTGTATTTATAGCCTTTTTGCATTCCCGCTCAAAACTTTTGTCATTAATGCTTGACTTACTACCATCTCGGTGACAACTGTCAACTTGGTGAATACCGTAAACTTCCAACAACTTGGTTAACACGTGATTTCTTACTCGGTTAATATAGATACTCGGTTAACCTTGAATAGTGATTACCGACGGGTAGCCTTTTTCTCAGTCTAATATTTACCGACTGTGTGACTTTGTTAGGTCATAAAATATAAACCACAATGCATCTTTATTCAAGTATATTTGGTATGTGCTCATCATATATAAGGAATTGTATGTAAAATAAGATCTCTTGAAATGTCAGTTCCATACATACCTAATTCACCTTAGGTGGAGGTACCGATGTCACCCAATCCAATGGACGAGGCTTCACCGACACCATTGCTTCACTCTTCATTCTCATTTGATGCCTTCTTCCACATAGTGTTCCTTATTCTCATGCTATCTACAATAGTGTTTCCACTCTCAAATATATGTCCTTCTAGTGCTCAGTCTCTGCAATCCTTTCTTAGATGACCGACCTTATGACAATGTAAGCATGACATTCCAGTGCTTGTCTAGCTTCTTGATTGTCCATCCCATCTTTTCCTCATGTAGTTTGTTTCAATGTGTCCATATCTACCACATGAAATACAATTAGCCCATGTGTTGTAATCCCAAACATAAGAATTACCTTGTCTCTTTGGTTGATAAGGCTTCACTACTACATTTGACCTCATTTTTCTACCAAATTTTTTGACCATCAATTAAAAAGGTTTAGGTTGGTCGGATTATAGAAGGAAAAATTCCTTTTTTTTTTAATCCATGTTCGTGTTAGTTGAAATTTTGATGACTACCATGTATGTAAAAATATCAACGAACACGGGTATAACTTTTTTATAAAAAAGAATTCATTTCTCATTTCATTATCACCACGGCAAATTTTTTGAAGGGGCAGTGTGTGAAACCACATCGTCCAGGGTGGATTTGACACTATGTATAGGGGTTGTAGTTTTTATTTGGACTTGGACCTTTGATCTTCGAGCTTGAAACCACACCAACCAGGGTAGATTCGACACTATGTATAGGGGTTGCAGTTTTTATCTCGACTTGTGCCTTTGATCTTCAAGCTTGGTTTTGGAAACTTGGCTTTTCCTCTCCTTATCAAATAGAAGCTCATTGAGGTAGTGATTGTGTTATCTCCTTTGCATTTCGAGGGCACATCTTACTATGATATTCATTACTCCATGCTCTATTGTATCCATGCATTGAGTTCATTTCTTCAGATGATTTGATTATAGCATTTGTATGTTAGTGAGCTAGGGCATCATGTTAATGTTTGTTCATTGGATTCTCTAGTTACCCATGAACTATGGCATCCATTTATAGGAGCTAGGGTATCATTGATTATTTCCTATCAATTATATGGCACCAGTAAGTCTTTCCCAGCCCACACAACTGTTATCAATACCAATATGAATAGACACGACTGACATCATTTCATTATCTGTTGACTGGCATTGTTTCATTATCTTACACAGTGATACAAATAACCACTAATTAGTGGTTATCATAACACATTAACAATATGTTATGATAACCACTAATTACTGGTTATTGTGTGATCAAGAAATCGACTAAGTTGATCTTAATAGTGACAACATAATATATTTAATGTGACGGCATAATATATTAACAGTGACTGGTTAATTACCCTATTCTAAAGCTCCCATTTTGGCACAAGAAGGGATGACACTGGTAAAGGTTGTGGAATTTAGTTTTACACCTACCATTTGCATTTGCTTGAAAATTTCTAAAGCCTTTTAAAAAAATCCATTTTGTACATAGCCCGTAATCATGGAATTCCATGATACCACATGTCTTTGATGCATTTTGTTAAAGAGTTCACGTGCCTTGTCTATAGTTCCACATTTTGCATACATGTCTACCAGGGTAGTTGCAACTACAACATCTGACAAAATTTCTTTATCTTTTATGCTTTGATGGATGTCCACACCCTCTTCCAAAACTCTCATTTTAGCACAAGCAGGGAGGATGCTGGTAAGGGTTGTGGAATTTGGCTTTACATCTGCCAATTGCATTTTTTTAAAATTTTATAAAGCCTTTTCAAGGAATCCATTTTGTGCATACCCTGCAATTATTGCAGTCCATGAAACCACATTTCATTGAGGCATTCTATTAAACAACTCACGGGCCTTGTCTATTCTTCCACATTTGGCATACATGTCTACCAAAGAATTTCCAACCATAATGTCTAACAGAAAAGCTTTTGAAGTTGCTAATCCCTACGGTATACACTTGATTTTTAAGTGACATTTATTACATTTATCATATAGTATAATATTTGTTAATACTTACACCTTTGAAACTGACATTGATGGAAAATTAAGTTGCATAAAAGAAGCCCAATTATTTGTAGTAAATTGTGTCAAGTGGATTGCTATTTTTTTAATAGATTGTTGACTATTCATTATTTATAGAAGTGTTGATTTTTTATATAAATCTCTGCACTGCTCAGAGGCAATAACAATTTTTGATTCAAATCTAGATAATTCTTGTACCTTGTGAATCCATCTTTCATGGGATTAAAACTTAGTACTCCTCTTCAATGCAGGTTGGGAACCTTCCTCATTTTTGCATTGTTCTTTCATATGTCTGCTTCATCTTAATTCTTATCTTTGTGGACCTCCATCTTTTATGTACCAAACAACTTAATATTGTGCTACTAGGTTTGTTTAATAAGTTAATTTGGATAATGATTATTTTCCCCAAGAGCTCAAACTAAACCTTTGTGACTGATATGTTTATTTAGTTTAGTAGCATCAATCATTTTTATATCCAATGGAGAGTCTTTGCATCTTATAATGTGCTCTCAAGTTTTTTTTTTTTGTGGGAGACAAGTTGTTAATTTCATTCACCAATTTTTCAGTACTATCTCTGCCAAGTTTCATTCTCAAGGTTTCTGCCTCATAGGAGTTCTTTTAAAATATGATTCTCTTATTTTCTAAATCACTATCAAGCTTTATTATGCAAAGTTTCGTTTACTTATGATTCATATGTCACAATCATGTGATTTTATGGTCTATAATTCTAAATAAACCCCCTCCCCATGCTGGATAATTTAGCCTTTACCCATAGTTGCTAGTCTATCTAGATAATTTAGGCTTTCCCCATGGGCTTTATCCATAGCAGCGTGCACGTAGGAGATACATCCCATCTTGAGCTTAATCTTTACATAAGGTATGTGACTATTATAGCAAGTTCTGGTATTCAAATTCAAATTCAAGTTCCGGTATTCAAACCTTGGCTTGCTTCTCACCCAATGGGGAAACCGCAAGTCAAGGTTCCACCTTCATGACAAAGCCGACTATAGATTTTCCGAAGTCAGTCTGTCAGTGAGGTTGGATTCTTGCGTAGATCAACACCAAATTTAAAATACAATGTTTGCAAAGTCTAGTTAAATGAACTCTAAAAAGAACTTTGGATGCACAAATGAACCTGCAGTGACATTAAAACTCTCTAACCATTACATGATAGGGTTTTCTATGATAGTCAAGCCATGTGTTCAGTTCATAACCGATTGTGTAAATGTAACTAAAACTTGAAATCAAACGATAGTCAAAACTAAGATGGATTCGAATAAACAATGCATACAATGAACTTGTGGAATGATCAATCCATCTACCTATTTGCAACAGATGGAGTATGATAACAAAATGTACTCAGAATGTTTTTTGGGTTTCTTTTATTCAACGCTGCTTCAAATATCATCTCCTTATGCCAATCTCATGATTGGACAAGGTTTAAAAACCACTTCTGAAAATTCTTCCAGCTAATCCAACCAACATGAAATCAGTTGTGGTCATTGGAGAACCAAACTTACAATCTGTCGATAGTGTTGCAAAAAATTAACAACATTTCACAATCTGTGCAACTTTGGAGTGAAACTTTATAAAAAATGCACTAAAACTCAATAACAACTTCCTAAAAGAACTAAGAGGTTGATATAAGTTCTAAATCCCTCAAATTCCTTAAAACTAAAGAAAATAAACTAAAACATACTAAAACTAAGTTTAGCCATTCAGAGCCAACTAGGATCCACATGGACTAAGGGTCTCCTAGGCTCATAGGTATGCCTGAGGAACCCTTGACCATACAAAATCCTCTATCCTTCATGCTTTGATGGATATCTATGCCCTTTTGTAGAGAGGCACCGACTATGGTGCAACATATTTGCACATGTAGAAAACTGCGCCCCTATTTCCCATGCGCGATGACATGCCTCCTCCAATGCATCCTGTCATATAGTTCGTATGCAAAATCAATTTATTAATGCATCCTCCTTTTACGCCAATTAATAATAGTGACAACTCTCATAGGTGGTTGGATAATATCTAGTCTAATCCAAGCACACTAGCATGAGGTACATGAGTTATGTTCATCTCACTAGATATAGATGGGCATTAATGCTCAATTGAATGATACGTTCCCATAAAAATGTGAACTCCTATTAATCTACAAACTCTCATGTTAAAAAACTACAAAATAAATTCAACATAGTTCCTTTAACACAACCAAAGTTAAAATTAAATTATTCAAAAAGGGATTTGTGTTTTGACTTAATTGGTTTATGTAAATCTGTTTCAGCAACAGGTGATGAACATTCATATTTTCCTAAGAAGTACTTTGAGCATTCCTGCCACACATGTACTATTGTGAAAATCATCACAAGTCCATTTGTTGCAGGAAAGAGAGAGAGAGAGAGAGAGAGAGAGAGAGAGAGAGAGAGAGAGAGAGAGAGAGGAATGACAAGGATATTGATGCTCCACTTACTAGCTGTTACCTTAGAAAAATGAGCAAGAAACCAAAAAAGAAATGATTAGCAAAAAATGTTAGTTACAATCATTTCTTTTTTGGTTTCTTGCTCATTTTTCTAAGATAATGGCTAAGCAGAGCATCAATATCCTCATCTCTCTCTCTCTCTCTCTCTCTCTCTCTCTCTCCCCTACTGGTCCTTTGACATGTATTAAACAAAATCAAATTTTCAGCATATTATTATCATTCTATTTCTTTGTTGTAAACATACCATTGGTTTAGTTTTGTAATTTTTTTGTGTTAAATGCATTTAAAATAAAGGTCTAATTTTGTAGACTATTGATGCAGAGCCCTCTACTATCACTTTAAATAGGCCAACTCAACTTGAAGATTCAACAAGAAACTTAAATGGAATACACCAAGAAGTACCAAATGATGAATGCTCAATTGTTGCAATGGCAAAGCAATATCAGAACTGCCCATTTCTAGAACTTGATTTTTCTATAGTCCTAATGATTTTTCTTATTTCTTGAACATTGTTGACATACTTAAATGGAATGCACAATACCAAATTATGAATGCTCAATTGTTGTAATGGCAAAGCAATATCAGAACTATCAATTTCTAGAACTTGATTTTTCTATCGTCGTAATGATTTTTCTTATTTCTTGAACATTGTTGACATACTTAAATGGAATACACAATACCAAATGATGAATGCTCAATTTTTGTAATGGCAAAGCATTAGAACCATCCATTTTTAAAATTTTATTTTGTATAGTCTTAATTATTTTTCTATAGTCCTAATGATTTTGAAAATTGTTGACAAAGAGTGTTTCTTTTTTTTATTATAGTATAAATGATTTTTCTATAGTTGTAATGATTTTTCTTATTTCTTGTATTTTGTCCCTTTTTTATTTCCTATGCCTGTGCTTCGTGACAGGATTTTGTCACCTTCTTTTGATGGTATATTTCATTCACTCTATGTGGAATACTATTTTGTTCACTATTTTATTTCAGCTTGATATTTCTTTCATTTTTTATATACACAGAGACTACACATGTTGATAAAACAAATGAGCTATTTGATTTAGGTTTACTTTTCATTATTGTAAATGGTTAATATTTCTAATGGTACTCCTTGGTGTATTCCTTATAAAAATAATCATATAAAAATATTAAATGTAGTAACGATGGTGCGGTGCATTATTGATATAGGCTCGATGGCTCTTGTTAATGTGCCAAACTATCAATGTGGTGGTGGGCAGTGTGTGTTGAAGACTTCACGGACATAGAGCAACCTTGGACGATAATTTTGGTGCTGCCCAAATAGAAAAAAGGTTGCTAATGTGTATATATTTAATGTTTCTAATGTAAATACTATTCATTATATTATAAGAACTAATGTAGATTGGGCATCATAGGGATATAATGGTTGTGGATACTTTAGTTGGGTCGATGACAACTCATCTACATCCATCTGCCCATCTCCACTTATCCGCGATGAAGGATTTGAGTGCAAAACATGTCAGGCTAGGGAAAATTCTTAAATTATATTTTTACGATGCCTTCTCTGTATTGTAATCACATATCTTTATTGTGACCATATGTAGAGATGAACTCAGGAATTAGTTAGTTTAGTATTTTCATATTGTAACTAATATTTTAATATGGATATGACGTAACTTCTCTTTGCCTCAAGTGCGCATATATATGGTTTAAACCTTTTTTTAGAATAATTCTTCATGATTATGGCTCAGGTGAGCCCCAATCTGCTATCAATCACATGATTTAATGTATAGTGTTTTCTTGGTTCCATTTGTTCCTTGACCTTTGAAGGCCATTTGGTAATTTTAACTACACCTAAGGATCCATCAGTAGTTGTGGAATATAGGATTCATGTTGCAATGCCCAAGCTGTGAGATGGAAAAAGAGAGGCAGGAAGAGTGGAAAGAAGATGATATTCCTAAGATCATGGATGGACACAATGTTGTAGACTTTATTGATCCAGATATCTTGTAGAGGCTTGAAGAACTCGAGAAGGAATAAGGGCTTTGGATGACAGCTAAGGGTGATGAGGATGATGAGATGGGGGAAGATGAGATGGGCTTGCCAACATCTGTTGAATACAATAAGGTATTAGAATCATAGGCTATAAGTATCAGAATATAAATTGTTGTAAAAGGAAGAAACAAATATGTATCATCATTTAATACAAAATATAAAAGTATCCCACAGACACACAGTTGCTATTATAACAACCATCCTCTAATCCCATGGTGTACTAGTCTCAAGGTAAGAACAATTTACTCAAGCCATCATATAAGTATCATCCTAAAATTTAAATAGACATTGATTATGGATTAACTATCATTTTCAAGCTTCAGAGAGACTTCATACCACACACCATCCGTAGATTTGTATGCAACGCTGATTTAGGCTAGAGGTAAACTACATGTGTCATGTAAACAACATCGTTGAATGCAATCTCTTTTGCACATTTTCAAGAGTTTTCCCACCAATACAAGCATAAATAATGCATTGAATGTAATCTATGAACACTATGTGGTATGAAGTCTCACTGAAGTTTGAAATATATCACTCCTCATGTTATTGTCAAAATTAAATTCAAATATTTCTCAAAAAATTTATTCATTCATATTCTTTTGAAATGTCTATGTGGTGGTAGAGAGATTTTCTAAAATGAGCCATTTTATTCCATGTAGAACTACCCATGATGCTAGTTACATTGCACATCTTTTCTTTAAGGAGTTTGTAAGGATATAAATTAGATAGTTGAAAAATTTTATATTATTATGTTATTTTATTTAGGGTTTTGGAGTTATTATGATAGTTTTATTGATATTCCTATCACAATTCGATGTTAAGGATAGGGGAAAAGGACCTACAACAATAGAGGAAATAGTTGTAGATATAGATGAGGATATCCCAGCAATCCCTAATCTAATAAATATGTTGAAGAAAAAACTAAAAAGAGTCAACAAAAAAATTATTAGCAAAAGAAAATTTTAGAAAAAGCTGCCAAACATCTTAAGACTATGAGGGACTCATATAGAAGAAGTCTCATCCAGAACCAAAAGTACGAGCATCCTCCCTTTATTCTAGTGAGGGATTGGAATGAGTTCATTTTGGATGCAAAGGAGAAAGGGGATACTCAAAGAGGAATTACACAAGCAAATGAGAGAAGAAGGTATGTAATAGTATTAACTACTAGTAGAATGTAATAATGCACTAATTGGTGATCTTTATATGTAAGAAGAATGAAAAGAATGAAAACTTAAACAAGAGTTAATCCAAGAAAATGAAATGTTGGAAGATTTTACCAAAACTAAAGGAGAGAAGATTGCAAGATCAACCACAAAGTACTTCAAGAATCCAACAACGAGCCAAGAGATTTTGGTAAGGGGAAAAGCAAAGAAAAACCCCTTTGTGAATAAGAATATGGCAAAAAGCCTAAAGGATGAGAGCAATGAGCTCAATACAATAATGAGAGCAATGAGAGATTGAGAGAGAGAGGAGAAGATTATTAAAGCAAGTGAGTGAGAGACATCTCTTAAGTAGAGATGAGTGGAAGAGTTTGCATGTAACTCCCTTCTCCTATGGATGCCACATTCATATTGTGTGTGTGACAAATGTGTGATTCCTCTTAAGGAGGAATATCTATTTTCCTTATTAAAGGAAATACAAAATAGTGACATGTCCTCTTACATGGACTAGAGGACAAATACAAATAGGATACCTTAGTTTATCCTTTTAATTACATATTTTCAACCAAGGAAAGATTAATTCTAACACCCCCCTTTAATCTTTACTAGGGGGATTTACATCAAGGGGTAGCAAACCCAAATTTTTACAATGAAATTCAAATTTCTCTCTATAAAGAGGCTTTGTTAAAATATCTGCAACTTGATCTTCACCCTTGCAATAGATGAGTGAAACTTTCTTTTCTTCAATTTTCTCTCTAATGAAGTGATGGTGGAGAGAGATGTGCTTTGACTTTGCATGGTAGACTGGATTCTTTGCCAAGGCTATTGCACTTTGATTGTCACAATATAAAGATGTAGGTTCTTGTTGAGGTAGACCCAAATCTTCAAAAATTCTTCTATGCCATAAGGACTCTTTGGAGGCATTGGTACAACTTTTATATTCAGCTTCAGTAGAACATAGTGAAACAGATTGATCTTTTTTACTTTTCCAAGATATAGCATCTAAACCAAGAAAAAAACAATACCCAAAAGTAGATTTCCCATCATTGGGGTCTCCACCTAAATCTGAATCAGTAAATCCTTTTAAAGTAAAATCAGAATTTGCATCATAAAATAAACCTAAATCAAGAGTACCTTTAATATACCTTAATATTCTTTTAGCAATTTTGAAGTGATTTTGTTGAGGTTTCGACATAAATCTTGAAACTAAACCAACACTAAAAGATATATCAGGTCTAGTAAGAGTTAAATAATTTAAAATTCCAACAAGTTGTCTATAAGGAGTAGCATCTATAAATGGAGTTTCCATATCTATCATTAACTTAGTTCCTAATTCACATGGAGTTGAAACATGATTAGCATCATTCATATGAAATTTATCAAGAAGATCTTTACCATAATTACTTTGAGAAAGAAAGATACCCTTAGGGGTTTGCCAAATTTGCATTCCTAAGAAGTAATGAAGAAGTCCTAAATCAGTCATTTGAAACTTTTGGTTAAGTTTATACTTAATATCATCAATTAAATGGTTAGAACTTGAAGTAAGAATCAAATCATCAACATAAAGAATGATAATAATAATGTCATTTTCACTATGCTTGATATACAAGTTAGGATCATTTTTACTTCTAGAAAAACCTTGAGAGAGAAAGAAAGCATTAATTTTAGAATACCATTCTCTAGGAGATTGTTTTAAACCATAGATAGTTTTCTTTAGTTTACATACAAGATGTTCATTACCTTCTTTAATAAAACCAGGAGGTTGAGACATATAAATTTCTTCATGCAAGTCACCATTTAAAAAAGAACTTTTAACATCCATTTGGTGAATGGGCCAATTCATTTTTGCAGCTAAAGCAAGAACAACTTTAATAGTAGGCATTTTAGCAACAGGAGCAAAGGTTTCATTATAATCTATTCCTTCAACTTGAGAAAAACCTCTTGCTACTAGTCTAGCTTTAAACTTACTAATTTCATTATTAGCATTCAACTTAGTTTTATATAACCATTTACATGAAACAAGATTTTTTCCATGAGGTAAAGTAACTAAATCCCAAGTATTATTAGAAATTAAACTATCATATTCATCTTGCATAGCACTTTGCCAATGAGGTTGATTTTTAGCTTGAGAAAAATTTTGAGGATCTTTAGAATGCATAAGAGAAGACATTAAAGCATAGTTACAATAATTAAGTCTCCTAGGTCTAAGACCACCCATTCTAGAAATATAATTATCACCTTCATTAAGTAAGTCTTTAAACCATTTAGGATTTCTTTTAGAAGTAATGGAAGTATCACTATGAGGAGTAAATTCATCATTTTCATCATCACTATGAGGAATAAAATCATCATTATCATCATGCACAACATTATCACTATCATGAGCAAACTTATCATTAAGAGGAGTAGAGATATTCTTACCATCATCATCATCATCATCATCATCATTTTTAATACTAATAGGAATAGAAATAGGTGCTTTAGGAGTAGGGTTTAGAATAGGAGGTTGGTCCTCCAAGAGATCAATAATACCCCCTTTAAATTCATCATCTGTAGCCTTGGAACAATCATGAACTTCATTTTCTGCAATAACAACATCTCTTGCAATGTGCACCTTGTTAGTAGTAGGATCATAAACCCTATAACCTTTAGTAGATTCATCATACCCAACAAAAGTAAAGGAAGAAGATTTAGAATCAAGTTTATGCCTTTTTTGTTTAGGTGTGTGAACATAAGCATAGATCCAAAAATTTTCAAGTGTTGTAAATTTGGCTTCCTACTGGACCATGCTTCCTCAGGAGTTATATTTTGCAAAGCTTTAGTAGGAGTTCTATTAAGAAGATAAGTGGCACAAGCCATAGCTTCAGCCCAAAACTTGTAATGCATATTTTTAGCATTTAACATACATCTAGCCATTTCCACAATGGTTCTATGCTTCCTTTCCGCCACACCATTTTGTTCTGGTGTATAAGGAACAGTAAGCTGATGTTTGATACCAAAAGATCTTAAGTAAGAATGAAAGGCATTATTAACATATTCAGTACCATTATCTGTTCTAAGTATTTTAAGTTTAAAACCAGATTGCCTCTCCACAAACATATGAAATTCAGAAAATGTATCAAGTACTTGATCTTTAGTATGCAAAAAGTAAATCCAAATTCTTCTAGTAAAATCATCCACAAAGGTTAGAGCATACTTTGAACCTTGTATGGATATGTTCTCCATTGGACCCAAAAGATCACTATGAATAAGATGTAACTTATGAGATGCCCTCCATGAAGTACCATGAGGAAAGGGCTCCTTTTTCATTTTCCCACTCATGCACCCTGTGCATGTTAGTTTAGAGGGAACAATATGAGGTAAACCATCAACCATATTAGATTTTTGCATCAAAGTAATATAATCAGAATTCAAATGGCCAAGCCTTTCATGCCATGTATTAAAATCAATATTCACTTTCAAAGAGTACCTTGTAGAGGCAAACTCATAAAACTTAAACAAGTTATCATGATCCATCTTAGCATTAGCAACAACATGATTAGTGTTAGGATCAATAATATAGCACATATCCTTGTGAAATTCAACTTTGTAATCTTGGCATAATTGAGAAACTGAAAGTAGGTTAGATTTCAATTCAGGAACATAAAGAACATTGTGCAACTTTCCATTTGGAACATTAACATCACCAAAACCATCCACTTTGCAACAGAAGTATAAACTTAGAGCTAATACTTAGAGTTATGAATTAACAGATTATAATATGCCCAACAGATTAAAACTGATGTATTAACAGTTGTGAATGCTAACAAATGAATGTAAGAATAGATATATGGATTTTTTTAGTTATATCTTATGTATATGCGCAAAGAGAGAGCAAATATATATGCTAAAGTCAAATTGTTTTTAGTTTCAATCCAAACTATTACTATACCATTCAACCAAAGAAGATTGCGTAAAAAGAGACACAATTTTAAATATACAACATATCCTTCTCGATGAAAGGAGTTATCCAGGCTAACGTTGAAATGTCTGCAGAAAGGAGGATTGTCTGTTGTTAGAGCTATAGCTACGCTGGTAAGAAGACAGATAAACAGAAGTATAAATAGATAACAACAAAAGTTAGATGTATAGAGTGTAAATTAACAGATTAGTTATGCAATGAAAAATGGATGAATATGTTAACAGATGTGTTAATAGATAACAGATGTGAAAAGATGAAAATACTTCTAACACAGACAAATTTAAATACAAATGTAACAGAGATTTAAAGCTAATAAAAACGTGAGATATAGTTTATAAAAAAATAGAGATTTAAACTACATCTGATTTAGATTAGCCTGGAAAGAAACAAAGTTAGATAAGTAAAAAAGATTTAAAGGCTGCAACAGAAATGTTAGAAAGTAAAATCTATGTTAGAAATTTTTAAGGATTGAGATATAAATTTGCATATAATAGAGAAGTTAACTGAAAAACTAAAAATGAGATTGAAAGAACTTAGATTTGGCGGCAAGCCATCCAAAACTAAGGGGTTAGAATGCAAGAGAAATGAAAAAAAAGTTAGATTTGCAAAAAAAATCTGCAAAACAAATATTAGATAAACAAAGAGAGTTTTCTCCTTTGAATGGCACCTTCCAAAACACTTAAACAAGGATTAGTAGCTCTGATACCATGTAAGAAGAATGAAAAGAATGAAAACTTAAACAAGAGTTAATCTAAGAAAATGAAATGTTGGAAGATTTTACCAAAACTAAAGGAGAGAAGATTGCAAGATCAACCACAAAGTACTTCAAGAATCCAACAATGAGCCAAGAGATTTTGGTAAGGGGAAAAGCAAAGAAAAACCCCTTTGTGAATAAGAATATGGCAAAAATCCTAAAGGATGAGAGCAATGAGCTCAATACAATAATGAGAGCAATGAGAGATTGAGAGAGAGAGGAGAAGATTATTAAAGCAAGTGAGTGAGAGACATCTCTTAAGTAGAGATGAGTGGAGGAGTTTGCATGTAACTCCCTTCTCCTATGGATGCCACATTCATATTGTGTGTGTGACAAATGTGTGATTCCTCTTAAGGAGGAATATCTATTTTCCTTATTAAAGGAAATACAAAATAGTGACATGTCCTCTTACATGGACTAGAGGACAAATACAAATAGGATACCTTGGTTTATCCTTTTAATTACATATTTTCAACCAAGGAAAGATTAATTCTAACATTATATCTATATCATGTAACATATTTCAAACTTTTCATAGGTTGTAGGATACATCAAAGGAAAAAAAGGCTAAACTGTAAAATATTTCACAATAGCTAACAAACATAATTGTAGGCATCATAGTCACATTTTTTTGGAGACAACATAATTGAGTTTTATACCCAGACAATGGAGTGAAACTTCTGCTCCTCCGATTCCAAGTTGACACTGCGGGATGGAGAACAACTTGGAAATAGAGGTGCAGAATTTTCTCTCCATCAGCTTCGTATACCACTCAATTACGTTATCTCCAAAAAAATGTGACCATAATGCCTACAATTATGTTTCTTAGTTGTTGTGTCTAGGACCCCTTATGGCCTTTTACAACCATTTATGATCCCTAAGAATACATCTTAGAGGTCTTAAAATGTCGTAAAGAGTCATAAGAGGCTCCTAGGAGGGGCCAGATAAGCTTCCACCTTCAAGTGGTTGGCCCTATTAAGTAGAGAATGTTAAACTGTTCTCAAAACAAAGAGAAGCTCAATAATTTAATAAAGGGATTACGAAGGAATTCCATTTCGGTACTGGAGGTGTATTCAGATAGGGCATCCTAGTGGAAAGATGTCTCACACCATCATTATATGATGGAGAAGAAGTTGAAGCAACAAAAGAGTTTTTCTCAAGTTGTGCATGGTGAGACATCGAATCAGGAAATTGCAAATGCATGTAAAGTGACCAATGTTTAACATGAGAGTTTGTAGATTTGGGGTCACAGTCAATGATTGGGAGAGCTCTGTTTTGGCACCAGTCATGTAGTACAAGCACTAGAATTGAGTTTTTTGGCACAGGCTGGGAAATTTTTGTATATCAACATGCGATAGAGTTTGGGGATTTTTAGTATTTAATTACATCTGTGGGATGTATTTCAGAGTTAGGATATATGGGAAGAATGGTTGTTAAAAATATATTTCTATTTTTCATTTTGAGAAGATCCAAAGTGATTTTGAGTCACAAAGGAAATGCCCTAATCCTTCAAAAAGTGCTATTTCGACAAGTTGTGATCACTTGAGGGATAGAAAATTATATGTTGATCACTTGATTTTATTTTCAACTCAACAAATAATTTTTTGTCCCTCAAGTGATCAGAACTCGTCGAAATAGTACTTTTTGAAGGATTAGGGCATTTCCTCTATGACTCAAAATCACTCTAGATCTTCTCAGAATGAAAAACATAAATATCTTTTTCACAGCCATTCTTCCCATATATCTAAACTTTGAAATACATCCCACAGATGTATTTAAATACTAAAAAATCCCTAAACTCTCACATGTTGATATACAAAAATTTCCTAGCCCGTGCCAAAAAACTCAATTCTAGTGCTTGTACTACATGACTAGTGCCAAAATAGGGCTCTCTCAATCACTGACTATGACCCACTGGCAACAAGCAACAAAATGAGTGTGGACACCTGAAGATAAATATAAGATAGGGGAAAAGCACCTACAACAATAGAGGCAATAGTTGTAGATATAGATGAGGATATCCCAGAAATCCCTAATATAATAAATACAGTGAAGAAAAAATTAAAAAGAGTAATGCAGAAATTATTACTATTTTGGAAGATGCAAATCCAACCGAGGAGATGTAGAAGAGGACAAATGAATTGATGGCGCAAGCACGTCATTTTGAAGTAAGCAATAATGAATCTTTAGTTATAACAAAAGTTCAATAAAGGTTTATATTTTATACTCTTTTATGTCATGAACTAAAATATGTATGTGTTCTTGTTACAGGATTTTTTGCTTGCTCAATTACCTGGTCATGGACATCATGGTGAGGCCAGTAGTAGCATCATGCAAAATAGTAATAATTTATCCATTGACTCTTTTTAGTTTTTTCTTCACCGTCTTGACTATTTTATGTTTTAAGTAATTATCTATGAATGTTGTGTATTAATATTGAATTATATGTCATGTTAATGAATATTTTTATGTGTTAATGAATTCTTGATTAGTGTTACATATTAATGAATGTTATATCATATTAATGGATGTTATGTGATTGTATTGATTGAATGTTATAGTTCATAAATGGATGAATGAAGTGTGTAATTAGATGTTAATGGGTAATTTAGATTGATGTTAGGTGGAGGAGGGGTGAGGCTAGATGAGCTTCCACCTTCATGTGGTTGGCCTTGTTAAGTAGAGAATATTAAAGTATTCTCAAAACCAAGTGAAGCTAAAACTAACATACCATCATTATTTAATCAATTTCATTTGTTCTAGGTCTTTTCTCAGAAGTGCATTTTGAATGTGTCATTGTTAGGCAACTATCAAATAAAAAACTAGAAGGGTCAATAGTCAACTTCTCATTGTCATTGTCTGGCATGATTCGGCTTCATTTTGTGTAAGTATCTAGTATTGAATGTGTCAAACTCTCTTGGCCTAATGTGGATTATTTTATTGGTTTGTGTTTTTGAGTAGGTGAAGTGTTAAATAAGTTCCTATCTTCTATTCTTAATTCATTCAAACTGCAGGAGGGCCTGACAAATATACTCAACATAGAATTGACTGCTAGTTTGGGCAATTGAACACACTGAGTCTTTGGCTTGAGAGAAAGATTTGGGTAATGTTGTTTCTGGAGACCTGTGCAATTCTCCTCAGTGGCCTCTTTTTTTTTTAACAGGTGTTTTTATATATATGTAGTGTCCATGTTTTTTTTTAAATAGATTCTTTTTGTGTATATGCTAGTGCTATGGAACCTAAATAAACAATGATAAATGTAATAGATAATGTCTTCAATGAAGGAATTGATGTACCACATGTAAACCAAAATCCATGCTTAATGCCATTTTGTGCAAAATGAGTTTGTCTATTAGCATATCAGATTTTGTTACACCCCTCATGACTGTAATGTTTAAGTTAAGTATTGATGCAATTTTATAAAGTAGCAAGTTCTGTTGTCATTGTTTTTTTTCTAGTGGTTCTAAGGAGATCAAGAATTGTCAAGGAAAGATATTGAAGTGGAAAGGAAAATGTTTTGAGAGGTTACAAATATTGAGTCATCAATCAAGTATACTTTTTTTTAAGTAATCGCTACAGAAATGGTTAAGTTTTCCTAAATTTTTAAAATAAGTCATAATTATTCAATATCATATTCTTAGCTACAAGTTGTAGGTCTTCATACCATAAATTTTATAGTTCAAATCTTACATGGACAAAGTTGTAGGTTATATTGAACCATTTGTTATCTTTTTTTACTCTTTAGTTGCCAGAAAGATTAAATTCACATCCTAGCTATCATTGTATTTGGGACATAAAGATTTATTTAACTAAATTAATTCTTTTAATATTGAGATAAAAAATCTACAAATAAAGCCTAGACTGGGGACTGCATAGAAACTATCATATGAAGAACTACTGAAATGGCGGTATCAAAGTTCCTTACAAGCAATCCACGTATCAAAATCTAGTTGTAGGATTGAAAAAAAAGACAAGATAAAAATGTTCATAGGCCCATACAAGATACCCACCAAAATATAGACCATCAATTTATAGAACCCTTTCAAGATATCTCAAGGAATGATAGGTAGTGAAAACCAGATAGATAGAAAAAAGAACATAACCATATGTTGCCTCACCTATTTGAGGTAAGCCAAACTTGGTCCAATTCTCTTAACAATGGTACATATCCATTCAAGTGCAGAAACCTTCAAATATTTGCAGTGGTAAAGAGAATCCCCATATTTTATCAGCCTAACATAGTCTTTGGCCACTTTGGCAATGAGATTGCGAGCAATAATTATGTGGCCAAGGGCCAAATTGTAGTGATCTTTATCATATAAAACATTTAGTAGATCTCCATAAAATGGATGCACATCATCTTGGCAGGGGAAATCGTCTTAGCAAATACATCTGAAGCAGTGGCAGCAGAAGCAGTAGCAGTTGCAAATACATCACTGACACTTTTTGGGAATATTTCATTGACTCCTCAAAATGAGCAGCCTTTATTTCAGATACCTCATCACTATCATCCTCATCCATTGCCTCGAGGTTCTCACTTCTTCTCAGAACTCCTCAAAAGCCTTCTAGAGATTGCTTTCACTTTCTCCAACCAACTTTGACATGATCTCAAGTCCATTGACATAGAAAAAGAAGGCACCAGTTTCATTTGCCACTGCCCTAGCAATTAAATTTTTCCCAGAACCAGGAGGCCCATAGAGCTAATTTAGTATAGAATATTTTCCAGCAGGCTTTTTTTTTAAAAAAGCAAGGTTTTTGTAGCATTATCTACCACTTGAGCAAAAGTTTCCATAGCCAAATTTCCTTGCCATAGTTAATATTTCTCTAAAGACTTAAAATTTAGTAAGTCCTCGGTTAAAGGGATAATAAACTAAATAAAGTGTCAAACATATGAACAAATAAAACTCATACAAGCAAAATCAGGAGCCAAATTGAATAGCATTGGCTATTTGTCAACGGAAGGTCCCTACTAGAATAGACACATTTGTCACTTCATTAAGATGACAATTGTGTACTAAGTTTCCTAATTGTATAATTCATCATCATCTTTGCTATCTGTTGTAGCAAATACATCTAAAGCACCAGTAGAAGCACCAGGAAATCAAGATTCAAGAACCAAAGCCTTGAGATTGTTGTAGTGTTTGTGCAAAGGCTTGATACTTCTGAATATCAACATCATTGACACTTATTTAGGTATATTTCATTGACTCCTCAAAATGATCAGCCTTTATTTTAGCTACCTCATCACTATCATCCTCATCCATTGCCTTGGGGTTCTCACTTCTTTTTCTTTCATGTTCAATATTATCCTGTAAAAGTGCAGAGGAAAGAGAACATGACAAATTGAAATAATAAGATACAAGTTGAGGAAAATTGAATCAAAAAATATAAAATTATAACAAACCAATTCAAAAAAAACCATTAATAAATTCATAACCAAATCTAATTTGCAAAAGCCACCACAATTGAAACTCACCTTCTCAATATTTTCTCTAATAGAATACTTGCAAGACCGCTGACAAATCTCTATAATATCTCATCAATAAATATAATGGATGGGGCATTCTTCTCAGCCTCCTCAAAAACCTTCTGGAGATTTCTTTCACTTTCTCCAGCCAACTTTGATTTGATCTCAGCTCCATTGATACAGAAAAAGAAGGCCCCAGTTTCATTTGCCACTTCCCTAGCAATTAAAGTTTTCCCAAAACCAGGAGGCCCATAGAGAAGAATACCCTTTGGGGGATTCACACCAATAGATTTGAAGAGTTGTGGGCATCTAAGAGGAAGCTCTATCAATTCATGGATCACCAGTCAGAGCCTATCTCTCAAATAGTTCAAACAAAATGAAAAACCCATAGTTTCATGCAAAGCAGAGCAGATGGATTGCTAGAGCCCAAAGCAGTTAGGAAAATAGAATGAGCATGGACACGTTGGCAATAAGTAGTAGAATGAGTGTGGACACCTGAAGATAAATATCTAGACTAATCACCAATCAGGATGCTGTTGGTGATTAGTCTAGATATTTATCTATAATTTTTTTTTAAACACTCTGCGATTCGTCAAACTTTTGACCCAAATTCATCAAAAGTCTGGCCTAAATCCAACCATTCTGTGCCAAAATGTTGCATCACAGGTTTGGCATCCTAGTCAGAGCCACTAAATATTTTGACCAAATTTGGTTGAAATCTGGCCGTTGCGAATTTGGCATCCTGGTCGGAGCGATGAAATTTTTTGACCAATATTAATTTATATTGGTCAAAAGATCAACCAATACATGATCACTTGCCAATGTTATTTTCGGCCTAGATTGCCCTCATTTTTTACCAATAGTGGAGTCGATCATTCAATGATTTTAGTAGTGGGTCAATATTTTGATGCATATAATAGCGATGAACCAGTTGGTCAACCATTTGACCAAGTTGGGTAGAAACTTTGACCAATCATGCATTGAAAAATGGTGCAAAATGTACTAGTGCTTGCGTTTGATCTTCTGTTTTGGCATCCACACTTGCTTCATCTTTTCCTTACACACTCATGCAATGTGTCCATGTTCATTACAAGTATAAAAAATTTTCTCCATGGTAGGATTGTTAGCATTCTTATTCATTTTTTCTCTACACTCATAAGCTTGGTGTCCAAATTTACCACAATAATAGCGATAACCATCAAACTTCAGAGTGACTGGAGGTTTACCTTGTTCTTTGCTCCTGCACACATTTGAAGTATGTCCTAGTTTTCCACAGTGATATCATGACAGCATCTTAGGTCTTTGATTTTGATTGTTCACTTGTTCAGCTTATTTGGATGATTCTCCTTCACCAGTCTAGCCTAATCCGGCTTTGCTTCCGAATCTTCTTTGATTAGTCAGAAAGTCATCAATCCTTTTAGAACTTTCTTCAGCCAATTTCATCATTTCATTGTGTTGTTGTTGTGTCTTTACTTCATTTCTCAGTTTCTCATTTTATTCCCTGAGTATTCCAATATCTTCAAGTTTTCTTGACAATTTGCCATTTACTTGGTTGATCTCTTGGTTTACAATCATCATCTAGTTGGATATTTTGAAATGGTGCTCGGTGAGTCTTTGTATCTCAATTTTTTTTTCTTGAAGTTGGTCTTCGGTCTTCAATAGGTAGATTCCTTTCTTTCTCAACCTACCTAGCATTATTCATTACATCTATCATTCTCACCATCTGTGATTCCTGACCGATTTGCAGAGCTTTCACTTGTTCAGTCAAGTGATGATTCTTTTCAGACAAATCAAAGATTGCACTTTCAGATCCATTAGAAAAACTTTCTGAACTAGATCCAATGTTATCATATAAATCATCAATCTCCTCTTCATCGTAACTAGTCTCATTCTCCAGAATAGCCAAGTTTTTTCTTTGAACCAGTAATTTCTTCAATGCATCTTTAGCCTGTTTATACTGCTCTATGAACATCTACATTTGAATCTTTTGATTCTCTATTGTTTTATCCAACTTATATCTCTCGATGATTAGATATTTACCCTTCAGTGGTTAAACTATCCAATAAGAGATCTGAGCTCTGATACCAATTGTTGGATTGGAGAGATAGGGTACTGAGAGGGGAGGGGTGAATCAGTGCCCACAAAAACTTTTAACTCTCAAACCTTAAATAGAAAATATTAGTATCCTTCATATATAACTTGAATCCATTGCATGCATCATTCATTCATTTAAATAGCAAAGGTAAATAGCATGAAATCAATAGTAAATTAGTCACATAACACAAGTATTTCGGTAACACAGAAACCCTTGTTAGAAGGTAAAAATTGTGATGGAGATGACACCCACAAATTCTTTACTACTACAGATAGAAAAGGTTTACCTGTTAGGGCTACTGTGTGTGTGAATTTTGTACCTAGTTGTAGACACAACACTTCAGTAAAACAATAGATGTTAGCAAAAACTGAAATCTGTAAGTAATTGAAACTATGCTAACCAGGTGATTTACTACCTTCTGGTAGGTGTGAGTATGATGTTCTTAGATTGAAATCAAGATCAGTGACAATGCAACACCTAAATGAAGGATTTAAAATGATGAAAACAATGAAATATGAATGCAAATTAATCTATTTTTTTGGATTTTTGATGCAATAGGAATGCAAAATCTGATATGAATTCTAAGCTAGATGAAATTGATCTATGATATGTAAATTAAGCTAACAATGATATGAAATATGAAACTAGAATGAATTGAAAACAAGATTGATCTCACAAAATGATGATTCACAAGAAGCTTGATGATTCCTCTAATGTCGATTTGCCAGAGTAAGTATGCAAATTTTGTGGATGATTTGTGAAGACTTGAGCCTTGATTTTATAGAAATCCAGGGCTTGAGGATGCATTGAGAAAAGCCATAAATCACTCTTCATAAACTCAGGTTGATTTTTGAGTTAACAAGAAATTAAGAATAATTAATTCATAAAATCATGCAAAAACATGCAACAACAACCTTTAAACTCAAATTAGAGTTTAGATCAATTTTCAACTCACAATTGAATGTTGAGTTTAAATTTAAGATTAGCTATTGATTTCTAGTTGACTGCTTTTTTTATTGTGCATAATTTAATATGAATTAATTAAATAAATAAAGTGATTTATCTTCCACTTAACTGATTTTAAATTTAAAAATAACTGATTTGTTGGTTAATCAATTATTTTAATCAAACTTTTATTCAAAGACTATATTATTAAATATTGACAACTGACTTTAATTAATTAAATAGGAATTTAATCAATTAGTCATAAGATTTTTTATTTATTGTCAAAATTAAATAATACAATTTAGGAATAAGTATAATTAAATTTAATTAATTAATTAAGTGGTAGTATTAAATCTAATTAATTAAATATTCAATTAATCAAATTTTAGCATAAATAAGATTTATCACCAAGTAATTATTAAATTAAGAATAATTATGATAAATTAGGAATATTCCTTGATGCAGAATTTAGGATAATCAATTAAATTCGATAATGTGCAGATGTGCCTTAGGTTAGGACTTTGATGTCAATTTCATTCGAATTGAAGATGTAGGAGGTTAATGAACGTATAGCCCATTTTTGGGGTATTACATTTTGCCCCTCTTTGAATTACTGTGTGAAGCGCAGTGGTTCAAAGATAGTCTGTGTATGATAAAGATGTTTGAGATTGATTTGAAAGATTAACCGATTATGAGATAGAAATTGATTGAAAGATTGGAAAAAAGATGCCAACCCAGGTCCAGGATGACCAGGAATTAAGATGATGCTAGCTATATCAACAATGAATCGGTGATTACCAAAAAGTGTCAAAACACCTGATCCTGAAACTTATGATTGCAAAGAAGTGAGTGACCGATTCCAAACCTAATTGTTTATAAGAATCACATTGGTATCACATTTGAACCCATCAGTTACAAAGAACCAAAGAAATAACACTAATGAACTGATGGTTACGAAAAGCTAATACAGTTTACAAGATAGATTAGGATACCAGATTGATATGGATCTCGATGAATCTGATATGCCCCGAGTGATGATAGATTTTCCCCAAGTGATGAGGACTTTTGATGAGTCAGAAACTAGATGTGGTTGTTGTCTTGATTACTGAGGAAATATTTGATTATAGATTTAGATTTATAAACTTGAATGATGTGCAATACCATGCCCCCTTCAGGATTAAAATTGAAATCTGACAAGAAAAGTCAGTTTTGAATGGTTTAGAAGCATGTTAATTGATTTGAGAAGTGGTTATACACATTCAAGAATGTGTTCTGCATCGTTTGGAGGTCCTAGAGACCAAGTTTGACTACGTTAAACCATGAGTTGACCATGGTTGACTAAGTTGAAATTTTGATAGTTTGATGTAAGATAATTAGTTAAGTTGAATTCTAGATTCATTTTATGGTTGGAAGGTCGATTATGCAAGTAATTAATAATATAAATGATCTCAGATTTCAATTTTGATCCCGAAAAGGATTCTACTTGTTGTTTCATTGGAGGAACCTTCATACAATGCTTGGTCCTTGTGTCATGTTAGCATTTTTGGTTTTGAAGAATCATTTAAGTGTTCAAGAAATTTGTGAGATCATGCAAAGTGCAAAATGAAATGCAGAATGAAATGCAAACCTAGGACCTAGGACCTAGTCACTGATCATGTGTCGATTTGTTGTCATCATTGAACTTTTAGGTAACCGGATAAATCAATAGAATGCCCACTAGTTATGAAACCATAGACATATGAATATTGATTTGTATGCACAGGAATTAATACAACACCCACTAGTTAGGAAACCATGAACATATGAATATTGATTTTATTTGTGGAATGTCAGATTAGATATAAGCACCAAGGTACAAATGCCAGGATGACCTGAATATCATGTCCATTTTGATATAGCAATTTGTATAAGCATCAGAACATAAACTTCATGATGACCTAAATACACCTTGCATTACAAACACATCAAACAGTCAAGAGATCATTCTAAATCCAGTGTGAATTACCAATAGTGACCCTTTATCATTCACCTCCTTAGGCAAGATCGTGTTTCATAGTAGGAGAAAGAACTCACTCAAAAAGACAATAGTTAGATCAAACTTCCTTGAATTTTTTGGGTATCAATGGTTGAGGTACGCATGGCCATCCAATTCGAGATAGAGGCTCTTACAGTTGGACACCATTTCAATCCAGAATTTTGTTAGATTTTCACATACAAGTAGAAGACAAAGAAAAGATTATGCCCCTATTCATCACTCTCTAAATCCTGTAAAGGGCATCATTGAAGAGCTCAAAGGGACACAATATGCAAAAATTTCAATGTGAATTAGTAAGCATACAAGGAGATAAAAGCATGTAAAAAGCATAGATTGTTTTCAATTTGTGTTTGATTGCGTTGTTGTAGATGCAAAATCCTTTCTAAAGAGGAGACTGACTGACTAACTCAGATAAAGCTTCAAAGGACTCTGACTGGATATGACTCTTCTAAGGTATACTAGAGACCATAGGATATGACATTGATATCCCCCAAGTGTTAAGTATTGATATGATATAGACACTTGAGATGATGGTGTACAGACCAACTTATTGAAAATTAGAATGCAGAATCAAACTAGGAGATATGTACAAACTGAAGCAAGACTGAAAGCTAGGAGAGACCAAGATTGCAATGATAGATGGATCATTTTGAACAAGTGGTGCTCGTTTGCCAAGTTTTCACCATCTTCGCAAAGATTCTATTTTTGCTACCAAGGCACCTATTTCCAGGTTTTCACCAAGGCACTTTTACTTCTTTTTTTGTATTTTTCATTTCTCCAATTTTTTTGTACTTTTGATATTTTTTACTTTTTTTTTTAATCATCAAGGTGCCTATTGCTAGGTTTTCACCAAGATGTTCATTTTTTCAGGACTTTTTCCAATTTTGAAGTTTTTTTAGGGACATTTTACCATAGACCAAATGCCTTAGGCATAGAATTTCTTCAGATGGAGAATGTTGACTAGTTCTCAGAGCTATTCTCCTTTAGTTGTTGAGAGTTGATAGGCTCTAGAGCCAAAAGTAGCAGTGATTACAAAGGGACCCAGCCAATTGGGTTCAAACTTCCCTTTGCGTTCTCGATGTGATTGATTTTTAGGATTCTCTCTCAAGACTAGATCTCCAACCTGAAATTCTCTGTGTCTGACTTTCTTGTTGTAGCCTCTAGACATTCTCTTCTGATATACTCTGAGATGATCATACGCTGCTTGTCTGTGCTCATCTAGTAGTTCAAGTTCTTGTAACCTAGACACTATGTAGTCATCATCAGTTACTAGATCATCCATTCTGATTCTTAGTGATGGGATTTCAACCTCAATAGGCAATACCGCTTCAGACCCATAAACTAAAGCAAAAGGTGTAGCCCTAGTGGGCATTCTGATACTTGTTCTGTAGGCCTAGAGAGTTGGATTGATCATGAGATGTCAGTCTCTTCCTGTCTTATTAATTGTACGGTGCAAGATTTTCAATAGATTCTTGTTAGAGGCCTCTGCTTGTCCATTCCCTTAAGGATAGTAGATAGATGACCAATGTTGTGTAATCTTGAATTTGGCACATAGATCATCTAAGTCTTTATTCTTGAATTGTCCACCATTCTCTGTGACTATGGAATGAGGAATCCCATATCTGCATATGATGTAGTTCAAAATGAACATAGAAATTTGTTTGTCGGTTGCTTGAACCAAGGGGACTGCTTCTACCCATTTTGTAAAATAATCTGTAGCTATAATGATATGGGTATGTCCATTAGAAGAATGAGGATGTATGGTTCCTATAAGATCAAATGCCCATTGGTGAAAAGGCCATTGTGTAGTAAAGGGAATTAGATCTCTCCCTTCAGCATGAATTAAGTTACCATGCACTTGGCACTTTTGATAGTTCTTAGCAAATTTGATAGATTCTTTCTCCATTTCAGGCCAATAGTACCCAACCCTAATAAGCTTTCAAGCTAGTGTTAAATCATTCAAGTGTGACCCACATATACCTTCATAGACTTCCATGAGTGCACGTTGAGACTCTTCCCATTCTAGACATCTAAGTAGCATACCATCTAGATCTCGTTTGTACAGATCATTACCAATGATGACATATTGGCAGGCATTACAAATTAGGTATCTTTTCTCATGGCGATTGAAGGTATCAAGAATGATTTGGTCTTGGAGATAGGAAAAAATATTTTTATATCTAGATGAATCATGACCAACAATAGTGTAGATTATGTGGGTTTCAGGGGAATCATATGCAGGATAAGATAGTGCTTACATTAGGAACTCATAGCGTAGCTCATATTCAGGTTGCTGCAATAAAGTAGATAGCGCTGCCATTGCATCAGCAGCCTTGTTCTCTGTTCTAGGTATTTTCTCAAATGTGATAGATATGAAATATTTCTTTAGATCGTCTACCATTCTTTTGTATGGAATGAGCTTTTCATCTTTAGTTTGGTACACATCATTGACTTGATGGATAACAAGTTGGGAGTCTCCATGAATGTGTAATTTTGTTACTCTCCACTCAATTGCTATTTTCATACCATTTAAAAGGGCTTCATATTCAGAAATATTGTTTGTACAAGGAAATTTTAATCTGAATGCTTTAGGGATTGAGTATCCTTGAGGAGTAATAAACAATATGCCTACTCTGGATCCATTTTTTGTATAGGAGCCATCAAAGAACAATTGCTATTCTCTAGAAGAAAGATTCATGATAGAGGAATCTAGAAATTCCATTTGCATTGGTGTGTCATCAAACATAGGTGCATCTGCCAATTGATCAGCAATAACTTGGCCTTTAATAGCTTTTCTTTCAACATAGTCAATGTCAAATTCACTTAAGAGCATTACCCATTTGGCCAATCTACCTATGAGGGCAGCTTTGCTTAGTAAGTACTTCAGTGGGTCAATCTTAGCTACCAAATGTGTGGGATTATCTAACATGTAATATCTTAATTTCTATGATGCAAAGATCATAGCTAAACAAGCTTTCTCAATCATTGAATAGTTCTTCTCATATGCAACCAAAGTTCTACTGATATAGTATATAGCTCTTTCCTTTTTATTCTCATCATGTTGTGCTAGCAATGCCCCTAGTGATGTATCTGTTGCAGAGACATACAGGATTAGCAGCTTCCCTTGGATAGGAGGCATCAAGATAGGAGGATTTGATAGATATTTCTTGATATGATTAAAGTTCTATTCACATTCTTTGTTCCAAGAAAAAGTCACACCTTTATGTAAAGTTTTTCTAAAAGGTTGTGATATGAAACACCTGATAGATTGTACTCTCCCTTGTAATGTTCTCATTTGACTAATATTCTTTGGGGGTTGCATCTCCATTATAGCCTTTACCTTAGCTGGATCAACTTCAATGCCTTTCTTTGAAACTATGTAGCCTAAGAGCTATCCAGAAGTGACACCAAAAGCACACTTCTTAGGATTTAGTCTGGAACTAAATTTTTCCATTCTATCTAGTATCTTGCTCAAGTCATTTAGATGTTCGGCTCTCATCATAGATTTTGCTAAAGTATCATCAACAGAATCATCCATCGTCTGATGTATCATGTCATGAAAAATAGATGTCATAGCTCTCTGATATGTAGCACCATCATTTTTAAGCCCAAATGGCATAACATTCCAGCAAAAGGTACCCCATCCACATGTGAAAGTAGTTTTCTCTTGATCCTCTGGAGCAATTTTTATTTGATTATATCGAGAAAAACCATCCATTAAAGAATACATCTTGAAACCCATAGTCATGTCCACTATCATATCAATGTTAGGTAGTGGAAAATCATCCTTAGGGCATGCTTTGTTCACATCTCTAAATTTTGTGCACACTCTGATTGATTTATCTAGTTTTGAAACATTTACAATATTAGAGATCCATTCAGCACAGTCAATAACACGGATGAATCCAGCTTTTAGTAGCTTCTCTAATTCAGCGTTTACCAAGAGTGCAACATGAGGATGCATCTTTCTCAATTTTTGTTTAACAGGTTTTACTCTAGGAGCAATAGATAGATGATGCATTATAAGATCAGGATCCAACCCTGGCATATCTAAATATTTCCATGCAAATTTGATCTTCTTTTCTATTAAGAATGCCGTAAATTTTTTCTTTTCTTCTTCTGATAAGGATTGTGCTACATGGATCAACTGTGGTTCCTCTATTGTTTCCAATTTGATAGATTGAGTGGGCTCAATTAGAACTGGAGATCTGTCCTGTAAATGACTCAAAAGGACATCAAATATCTCATCCTTAGGCACCTCAGAGAGGTTTTCACCTTTGGATATGTCTTTTATTTTTACTTTTGTAGGTTTTGAGACTACCACAAAGTGGATTTCACCCTTAGAACTCCTTTTCTTTTTATTCTTATTCTTATTTTTCTGACTAAGATACTTGATGTTCGACTCCTTCATGCAAACGCTTGGTTCATTGATGGAAGTCCTCATAGGCTCAACTGCATTTAGGTAGCAAGCAAGGGCATAGTCATTAGGAAACGTATAAATACCTTGGCTTATATTTGTAGAGGTTTGGTTAAGAAGTTCAAGATTTTGGGTAGTCAAAGTGGGGAAAGATTGGGAGATAGTGTTTACGAAAATGGATCTATCATCATTGGTCCTAACCCGACACTTGAGTTCGAAGGTGATATTACAACTTAAGACATTCAATTCATGAATAGGCTCAATTTCATTGAGGGATTCCAATTCTTCCATCAGTGGATTAGACTCATTAAGTTCATTATTTCGCTCTAGACTTACATTGGGTGTAGGTGCATATTGGTGAATAACAACAATATCTTTCTCTGTGATAAGCTCATCTTCCTCTGGAATGACTCCCCATTCATAGTCATTTGATTCCTCATCTATACCTCTAGGAAATTTAAGAACATGAGTAAAGTCAAGACGAATACCCCAAGAAGGGTTACCCTTAGATTCTGATTTGAATTCATACTCATGGGAATCTGTTTCAGAATCACTAGAACACTCCAAATGTTCAGCTATAGTGATAGGATTTTCTTCCCTTTTTTCTATCTGATTACCTTTGAGATTAGTTGGTTCTTGTGTTGCAACTATCTCTTGTTCTCTAGTAGGTTCTTGTGTTTCTACTACATTGATTCTCTTTATGGGATCATCTCCGACATCAAGGAGATCTTTTATTTCTTTAGGTAAATGCTCATAAGGAATGAGCTCCTCAATATTGTTAGATTTGTCACTATCTGATTGTTCTATTTCTCCTTTCTCAAGAAGAGCTTCTCTAGGCTTGATTTTCTCTATGATATGTGGGGAATTCTTGCTAAGATAGAAAGGCTTCTTCTTGTATCCTAGACCTTTTGTATTCTTGTTTACTTGGCCATGATGATCAAGAGGTGATAGAAGACCTTTACCCAATAATCCTAGAGGTCCTTTTCCTGTATATCCCATCTTTGTAATCAATCTGTCCCTTGGACCATATGACTTAGAAGGAACCTTTGATGTTTTAGAATCACAGGATTGATCAATTTGAGATTTAGGTTCTTCTTTGTAGAGCCATGCAAGAATAGCTTCATCCTCTTCACATTCTTGTTTAGATACTTGTTCTGCAACAAAATTTCCTTTATATGCTTCAAGAGGTTCTCTAGATTCTGGTTTGGACTATTTTAGAATCTACCCATAAGACTTAGGTGAGATAGGGAGAGATGTCAAAGATAAGACTGGCTCTATAGTGTATTCTCCCATACCTTTTTCTTTGATTGTGACCTCTTTAGCAATGTCTTCCATTTTGGATGTTGAAGCAATGTCTGACTATTTAGTGGAAGATTCTTTGTTATTAGGAACAAGTTTATCAGTGCTTTCTTTCAATGCATTGAAAATTGTAGATACATCTATTGGGATGGTTACCTCTAATCCTTCATAAGGAAATTTCAAAAATTGATGATATGTAGAAGGAATAGCTTTCATTTCATGTATCCAGGGTCTCCCTAGAAGGATGTTGTAAGCCAAAGGTATATCAAGAACTTGACATGTAGTATCTCTGATGACAGGACCTGATCTGATAGGCAAGACAATTGTTCCCTTGGAGGATCTCTCTTCTTCATCATATGCCTTGATAGTTATTTTCTTTCTAGGATCAATAGCTATTTCTGAAAATCCCAATTGTGTGATTAAGCTGTAAGAACAAATATTCAGACTAGCGCCCCCATCTATCAACCATAGTCTAGAACCTATCTAAATCAAGGTTATCAGGAACATTGGATCTGAGAAAAGCTTTGTCTAGAATGGCTCTATGAGCTGGAGATATCCAAAGCAACTCAAACATGGAGATTTTTGCATTAGTATGCTGGAGTTGTTGGACAATGCTATAAGATGTAGGCCTCGTGTCTTTAGGATTTGAAGATTTAGATGTAGCCTTCTATTTAGAAGCAGATGAAAGATTGAAAGGCACCTTAGGGACATTCGATGAATCTGGTATTTGTCCTTGTAGGTGTGCCTGAGCTTGTGATCGAGTAACTACATTAGGGGTGACCCCACAATAGTGGGTTACACTTTTTTAAACATGCTGATTTTTGCTGAAATGACAGATTTTTAATAAAATATGATTATTTAAGCCTTGAGAGGTTCCATTTGAAGGAATTATTTACAAATAGTTAGCTCAAAGTATCTTAGATAAAAAAAATATTGATATAACACCTATACTCCTCATTCATACCTAAAATGGAGTCTCCTTCGCACCTATTAAAATGCTGACAAAAAATCACTTCGACTTTATCTTTTGGCAGATCAAATGAATCTAT
The DNA here is from genome assembly GCA_027943335.1 of Chamaecyparis obtusa. Taxonomy (NCBI): domain Eukaryota; kingdom Viridiplantae; phylum Streptophyta; class Pinopsida; order Cupressales; family Cupressaceae; genus Chamaecyparis; species Chamaecyparis obtusa. The sequence goes on from BSBK01003002.1 coordinate 926,310, forward strand.
TTGAAAAACTTATATATGTAGTAAGGTACTACTGAGAAAACTCTTTCCAATTATTATAATGTTAATATATATTAAGTTTATTATGACTTTGTATTTTTAGTTTTACTAAACATAGATATTTCACCGTATGTCTACCTCTATGTTTGACACTTATGAAAAAATAGTAAATGAGAGAAAAAAAATTCTAAAAAATATCTATCCCCTAGGTATTGGAGTTCTCTTTCTATCCAAATAAAGAAAAATGAAATTGAAAAAATACACAAGTTATAAGCTATGTAGTCAATGTATGTCAAAATTATGGTTTAGTCAACTTCAAACATTAATAAAATATGAAATAATCATGATAATTTCATCAAACCAATTGCATGCCCTCCATATGGATGATAAAATATTGAATTTGAAAACATCACTTTGATATCTACTTTAGAAAAAAAATTATGCTCTATGAAAATAATGTAACTCTCTGAAAATGATGTTTTCAACAACATACCATTTTTTGTGGGAGAAAGAAAAAACCAATTGAATCAATTCAAAAATAAAAATAAAAAATATATTTACAATTTGGACAGAAAATCCTAAAAGACTCTAATTTACTTCATCTTCTGATTCCAAATGGTTTAACGAGAATATGCATTCGAATCTGAAAGTTTTTTTCAAAATGTAGAGTTCAGTGTCTGTTCAAGCAAAAAAGTGTAACCCACTATTGTGGGTTCACCCTTAGCTCATTGATATTCTCTATCTATCCTTACAATTGTTATGACATTGCAATGCTCAGATAGGCATGGTTCAACCATATTGATAAAAGTATTGTTTCTAGAATAAGCATAATTGACCTTAGCACCCACATTAGGCTAAGAAGATGAATCTCCTTGACCAAGTTTCAGATTTGGCTCTGTGAATGCTATATGATCATTTTTGCTCTTATGATTATCAGTCATAATTTCTCCACTATCAATTTTGTCTTGAATTGTATGTTTCAAGCAGAAGCAGTTATTAGTTTTATGACCCTTACTACGATGAAAGTCATAGAATTCATTCTCCTTCCACCATTTCAGTTTAGTTTCAGGATCAGATTGTCAGATCTCGGGAAAAGAGATGATGTTATTAGCCAATAGATTTTTCATAGCTGATTCCAAAGATTCTCCAAGAGGAGTGAACTTTCGTTTATTATCAGCGGACCAAGGTTTGTATTCTTTCAGCTTTTGAGATGATTCGAGCACCTTTTGTTTTGAAGCTTTAATGGCTTGGGTACCGACAGTTAGATTGAAAGTAGGTGCCTTAGATGGGGCATGGATATTATCAACAATGCCATCTGTGACAATGCCTTTATTCTTGTTCTAGTTTTTGTTTTTGTCTTTAGAACTAGATTCATACTTGTCCTTTTGAAGTGTGATGTCTCCTTTTTTCACAAGTACTTTTTCAATTTTGATCGCATTGTTCACCATCTTGTCAAAAGATGTATGATTTTACATTAGTAAAGGATAGTTGATTTTTGGAACAAGGTTATTGATGAAGATTTCCAATTACTTAGTTTCTGGAATAGCCCTAGCATATAGAGAGAATTTCTTTCTCCATCTTTTGAGAAATGTCAAGAATGGTTCTCCTAGATATTGTTTGAGATTGCAGATGTTGATCATGGTGACTGGATGCTGGATGTTGTAAGAGTATTTTTGATAGAACAATTGGATTAACTCCTCAAAGTTTTTGATTGTAGGAGGCATTCTAGAGAACCAATGAATGGCTGCTCTTCCCAAAGATCGAGGAAAGAGACGCATCAGACAGGTTGGTTCGTGCATGAACTCCATAGATTGGGTACAGAATTCTTTGACATGATCTTGAGGGTCAGAGTTTCCATCATACTTATCATATTTTGGCATTTCCACTCTCTTAGGGAATGGTGGCATGTACAATTCTTTATCAAATGGAAAAGGACATAGGGCTTTCATGGAGAACTCCTTAGGTTCCTTTTCTTTTTCAAGTGTGTTAAGTTTGACTTGCATGGCATGCATTTGTTGCATCATAGCCATGATAGGAGTTTCTTCCTCATGCATGATGATATCTTCAACATTAAATTTGTGAGGAAGTTTATCTCCTTCATGAGCTAACTATAAAAAGTATGCCTCTCTATCTTCCTTCAAGAAATGCTTCATCATTCTTTTGAATTCATCGTCATTTTGATATTAAGCAATTTTAGAAGGTGTAGGTTCTTGATCTGCACCATGTTGGGATTGATGTCCTTGGGATCCTCTTCCTTGAGACATGTTAGGATTTTTAGGACTCCCTGGAATAGATTGAGGTGGAGTTTGTTGATGACCTCCGTGAGTTGATGGAGGGGGTATGTAACCAGTTTTTAATCAAAAATTGCCAAGACCGTCATTTTCGTAAAGACCAGAATTGTAGAGTTGCTCAAGAGTTGGACCCTGGTGAGTAGTCAAAGGTAAAGTATGAGATGCTTCTCCAAGTTTCTTGTGTGAGGAAGCTCTATTTTCCACCATTAACCTTGGGTGAAGCAAAAGAATAAGATGAAGACAACTGAAGAATGAATTGATTCAAGAAGATCGAATGATGCAACCTTGTCAAGATTGAAGTGATTGAAGATTAGATTGGACTTAGATGAAGAATAATGTGCCCTGGATATATGGGTAGACACCTGAAAGATAGAAAACATGAGTTCGTAACACTTGGTCATTTTGAAGATTGATTGAAGATTGATAATTATGACAAGGTTTTGACACCAGATGAAAAAGAATCAAATCGATAAATCAGAAGGCTCAATCAGACTCAAGAGACCACTTTAAGGAAAATGAATGGATTCGTTATAGGTTCTACTCTATTTCTGACACAATGATTTGGTTGACAGATTTTGGGACTTGTTTCTCAACTCTAGACATGCAGTTTCAGACAGTGTGCAACAGGAAAATAGGCATACAAACCCCAGACAAAAGTTAGATCTGACGGAATAGTTGACCAAATGGCAGTAATAAGCTCTCTATTTTGCAAATTTTAGGACAAGTTCATGCAAGATAATGTTTTTTCATGCAAGGAAGTACTAGGTGGCATGCGAGAATGTGCCATCTCGCACTAAGGAATGCTTAGAAAGTGAAATTTCGCGCGATAAAAGGACATAGTTTGACATATTTGGCATAGTTTTCAAGATAGATTTTGAGACATAGATTTCAAGACACGGTGCTAGTTGTTCTCTGACAAAATATTTAGTTCTCACACCAGAAAAGGATTTTTGTAATTTTTGAGTGTTTCAGTATCAGATTGTTATGCAAATTTTGAAGATCCATGTAACAGTTTGTTTCAAGTAACCAAGAAGATATCAAGCACACAAAATAGAAAGAAAAAGGGAAGCAATCAATCATCTAAAAACAATGAACAAGGGAAAAAGTAACCTTGCACATGAACAAGCAATAGTGACTTATTGTGCTAATCCCTAGAAATGCTACTTGTGTATGTTCCAAAAAGTTTTTCAATAACGCACATATTCCTAGAAAATGAAAAATTGGCCTCACTAGGGTTTGTAGTAATGGTCTGACTCTGCAACTTTTTTGATCTCAAGAGGGAAAACTCCAATCCAGGTGCACTGGGGTTTTGACATAGTCTAAGAATTTAATACAACAGGAACTTCTAGGGAGATCTGACAGCCCAACAAGAGATCACACCTATGAAGATTTCCTCCACAAGGACATTTATATAGCGATTATTGCTACCATGGTGAAAATGGCTATTATCGCTTGAGGTTCCATCCATGTGGTTGACCCAATTAAGGGAATGTCCACTATGGTTAACCCTCTCTAAAGGTGACTCACAAAAGATACCACATGGGGACTAGATCAGATTCAAGGATCTGGGTTTCTGGTACTATCCAAAAAGGAAGTAGAGCATAATCCCCTAGCCTCTTCACTTCACCAAGATAAAGTAGATAGATTAATCTGACATGCTAAGACCAAAATTATCTCACAAAGATCTATGACATCAACCACTTATGATCTATCAACCCCTTCGAAGAGAGAATGTATCAATCAAAAGTTGAAGACACACAAATCTAGTAGAACGTGAGACGCTCTTAGTATCCTCCCTACCTACAAGGGTTCTCTCATTGAGAAGAGCTTCGCTAGAAACCCAATCTCTCAAGAACCACAAATAGTGTTCATAAGGCCTATTTACTATGTGTAACACATATGCAAAAAGCAAATCTATGTTCATTTTATAGCCCAAAAATTGAAGTCTGATTTATGAAAGTAGGAAAGGCACTCAAGCTAGACATGTGAGATGTTCGTTTAAGGTCCAAATTGAAATTTTTTCAGATGTAGTAGAATACCTAAATTTCCTCACAACATGCTTAGTATATTTTACCTAATTTTTAGCTTTGTTAAGCAATCCCGCTCAAGCAATCCACAAACTCTCCGACAAGAAAACAAGCAAACAAGATATGCAATGTATATTCAACTTATGAAAACCCAAAGGCTAGATCTGAAAATAAATTATTAGGAGAAATAATAACCAGCAACTAATCCAAATGACAACTCATATCATTCATTGAACCATGGGAAAAATAAGTGCCTACCCATCACAAAATTTTATTTTTTTTGTTGCATTTGACCTAGTCAACAAGATCTAATTTTTTTTATATGATTTCAGCCACAAAAATAGAAATGCAAAATAGAGACCCCTACTAAAAAATAGAGAGATTTCCAAAAATGTAAAAATTTTAGAAAAATCTCTTCATTTGTGCCCTAGAGACCCATTTTACCAAAATAGACTAGTTTTTTTAAATTGACTATTTGAGCTATTATATTGCATCCAAATTTAAAACACATAGAATTGACCCCTTATAGAATTTAAATAAATTTTCAAAAATGTAAAAATGTCCAAACAATATGCTGATTTGCATTAAAAATTAATATTTTCTAGAAAATCAAGAAAAAATTATTAAAAATTCAAAACATCTCAGAAAATTCTAAATTTTGTATTGAAGCTTCCCTTATATGTTTCCAACATACAATAACAATTTCAGACCAGAAATCAAAGCTGTTTGGGAGATAAAATTAAATCTTTGAAACTTTAGGGTTTTAGCTCCAAAAAAAAACCAAAACCAGCATGTAAAGGTGGGTTGCCCCACGGTGGGCACCAGAAATGTGTGTGTGAATTTTGTACCTAGCTGTAGACACAACACTTTAGTAAAACATTAGAGGTTAGCAAAAATTGAAATCTGCAAGTAATTGAAACTATGCTAACCAGGCGATTTACTACCTTCTAGTAGGTGTGAGTATGATGTTCTCAGATTGAAACCGAGATCAGTGACAATGCAACACCTAAATGAAGGATTTAAAATGATGAAAACAATGAAATATGAATGCAAATTAATCTATTTTTTTGGATTTTTGATGTAATAGGAATGAAAAATCCGATATGAATTCTAAGCTAGATGAAATTGATCTATGATATGCAAATTAAGCTAACAATGATATGAAATATGAAACTAGATAGAATTGAAAACAAGATTGATCTCACAAAATGACGATTCGCAAGAAGCTTGATGATTCCTCTAATGTTGATTCGCCAGAGTAAGTATGCAAATTTTGTGGATGATTTGTGAAGAGCTGAGCCTTGATTTTATAGAAATCTAGGGCTTGAGGATGCATTGAGAAAAGCCATAAATCACTCTTGATAAACTCAAGTTGATTTTTCAGTTAACAAGAAATTAAGAATAATTAATTCATAAAATCATGCAAAAACATGCAACAACAACCTTTTAACTCAAATTAGAGTTTAGATCAATTTTCAACTCACAATTGAATGTTGAGTTTAAATTTAAGATTAGCTATTGATTTCTAGTTGACTACTTTTTTGATTGTGCATAATTTAATATGAATTAATTAAATAAATAAAGTGATTTATCTTCAACTTAACTGATTTTAAATTTAAAAATAACTGATTTGTTGGTTAATCAATTATTTTAATCAAACTTTTATTCAAAAACTATATTATTAAATATTGACAACTGACTTTAATTAATTAAATAGGAATTTAATCAATTAGTCATAAGATTTTTTATTTATTGTCAAAATTAAATAATACAATTTAGGAATAAATATAATTAAATTTAATTAAATAATTAAGTGGCAGTATTAAATCTGATTAATTAAATATTCAAAATATTCAATTAATCAAATTTTAGGATAAATAAGATTTATCACCAAGTAATTATTAAATTAAGAATAATTATGATAAATTAGGAATATTTCTAGGAATATTCCCCGATGCTTAATTTAGGATAATCAATTAAATTTGATAATGTGCAGATGTGCCTTAGGTTAGGACTTTGATGTCTATTTCATTTGAATTGAAGATGTAGGAGGTTAATGAACGTATAGCCCATTTTGGGGGTATTACAGCTACAAGTGGTGATCACTTCTAGTGATCTTACCCTGTTAGGAGTAACATTTCAGATCGATTAGATCTACCTAGTTATAGGATTTTGACAACACTACTTGAGTGTGCACTCGGTTAAGAGATTTAAAAAAAGAATTTTAGGTCTACTATGTTAAGAGATTTTACCAAACTCTGTTACAATGATTAGAAAATAACATGATGTATCTACTTATTGACAACTCTATCTTGCCTGATACAGATCTATGAAATGCTAAATAGATATCACCTTTTTATGTGAAGAGCTCAACTTTGAACTGCTCGGTAGCCTTGTCTCATTCTTCTTAATCTGAATATCTTTGTATTATGTTCTCCTCTGTCTAATAACTAGTGTCTTGAAGTTGGCTAATGCTTCAAGAGATTCTTCACTTGTTCAAAACTTCTTTGTCAAGCTTCTTCCCCAAAATGATATAAAAAAATAAAACATATATAGCATATTATTTTTTGCTGCTTAACAAAAATTAGGTTACAATATCTTAGAGAAAACCCTAAGATCTATGGTGTACAAAAATAACCTAGATCTAGCAATTACATAAAGATCATCATCGCAATTAATTATGGAATCTACAATAAATGATCCTCAATCTTGGTAAAACATTTTGTGATTCTGTTGTAATCGTCTGCATAGATAAATGTGCCATTCCTGATTACTATGCAGTTTTCTATCTTCCTTGATAAACACTATATATACTACTCGTTAATTACACTAGTGCTTGGTGTTCTGTCTACTTGGTGTTTACTGTCGCTCGGTATCAATGAACATTGATGCTCGGTGCTTGGTGTAAAGACTTGACTGACTAGCTTAAAGTTCTTTCTTTTACCAACTAGAGTAACATAGGTAACCGACCGATGTCTTTGATACTAATGATAATCTTTAATGCTCAAATAGATAACAAAGATGAGGATTGACATGGTGGGTAACAACAAAGGTGTGATTGAGGAGATAAATAATTTTATCATGTAGGAAGAGAAAATATTGATTATCATTGATGAGAAGATTTCTCCTATCTACAGCAGAGTCAAAAATAATGAGAATATGCTTATAAATCTTTGTTTCCATAGTAATGAAGTCATGAAAACAATTGTTATTAATCTTAATGTGCTTTACTCTCTGCTAGAGGGAAACTACGTGGAAAAAAATGTTATTCTGGTTGATGATGACCCAGTTAAGTTGCAAGGTCGGGCTTCTGGTCCTGGCACTAGAACCAAAGCGAGCATTAAGAAAAGGAAGGTGACTCTACCTAAGGATTTGGTGAGCCTTAAAGAGTCAATTCAAAAGATCCAGGCTCTATAGGAGGCTTCCAAGGAATTCCTGAATATTTTGGACTAACTTTTGATGTTGTTTCTTTTTTTATTCTATCTACTGGTAATCATGCTGGAAGGTGTTCTTTTTAATGGTTGGATCCTTTTAATTGTTATATCTTTATTTAGGCCTTTCTTTGGTTCTATCTATTTCTTATGCTAGTTTTTGTTTCTATGCTACTGTTAGCCATTTTTTCCATGCCTTCAAAGTCTATAAAAAATTGCCTCAATTTGGAAAATAAGTCTTTGTTCTTTGTAGGGTTTCACAATTTGCTTCGCATATGCAAAAGAAAAACCCTACCCTTGGTCTATTTTTGTGTTACTTTTTCTGTGGCACTTAAGTCTCCTTTCTAGCACATGGTTTTTATTTCCTTTTGTTCCCCGAGTCTTGTAATGTCTAAATGTTAAGTATTTTCATCCATAAAATCGGGCGATTGAGGAATGTCTAATGGTTATCTCTTGATCTCTAAGTTCCTTGTAGTCAGTTAATTTTATTCAATGACCTGGCTAATGTGACTTTCTCCAAGTCTCTGAATATGTGGTAGTGATCCTTTAGCATTTAGGGACTCAGGGAAGGTAGTTTCCTCCTGATCTCTTAATTCTGGCAGTTAGTGGTCTAGCATCTAGCGACCCCGTGAATAAAGCTATCTCTAGATCTCTAAACCTAGAATTTACATCTATAAACCTTCAGTAACCTCATGACACAGTTAAAAGAGGAAGATAGTTTTGTTTAGTTGTGTGTTCTCAAGATGGTTGTCAATTGTGGAAAAACACTTGGCAACTAGACAAATAAGATTGATCGCTAATTCTCGTAATGCTAGTAGTTATTGGCTTAACCTTTAGAGATCCAGTGACAAGTTTTAAAATGAAAAAGATTATCGTTATCATTGATTCTCGTAATACAATGGTCAAATCTTGAAAAGTCTGGCGATTCAGCAAGGACCATAGATGATGAAAAGGATCAATGGTTGGTGCTTAATCTCATGATCTTACCAAGGTTAAGTAAAACATATAGTGACTTTGAGTTAAAGGCTATCTCTCATTCTCCAAATGAAACTAGGGTTAGCGGATATGTTTCAAAATTGTGAGAATAACTCAGTCGCTAGATCTCTAGATCAAACATGAGTTAAAGAGGATGTTAGAGAATAGGATATTTTTTTAGACACTCAATCTTCTAATGCAGCTATGGTTAAAGAAAAGATCTAGAGAATACAATACTTTCCCTAGTCACCGATTCTCTTAATATAACCAAGGTTAAGAAAATATTATGAGATTGGGAGACTCACCTTAGTCACTGAGTCTCATGATTAAATGTGAGTTAAGGGAAAGTTTGTGAGATTGCATGAATGCTTTGGTCACGTGTTCTCATAATGTAACCCCAATCAGAACATGTGTTTGGAGATTCAGAGAATTATTTTAGTCGCTGGATCTCACGATCAGACCTAGGTTAAATAAAGTATTCTTAGATCATGAGATGCCTTCAGTCACTGAATCTTCAAATAAGATGTGGTTAAGTTCACTGGGCAACAAAGGAAAAAGGATATCTCTGACATGGAAAAGGCAGTGTGACACAATGGGAAAAGTAATGAGCTAACCAATCAAAGTGCGAGTAAGGGTTTTTTATCAGTTTTCAAGGTTTTAAAGAAATAAAATAGTAATCATGGGTTTTTCCCCTTTTCTAAGAATTGAATGCGGCCTGTCAACTTCTCACCTTACAGATAAACTAGATTCAAATTCAGTTTCATGTAGAAGTGAATGCTGAGGTGACTTAAAAGAAGATTTGTAGTGATTTTGGTGATTTCCATACATTCATTTATTAAGGATACATAGACAAGACACTCTTACACTCACAATTATCAATTTTTAGAGAGCGATTGCAAAGCCAAGTTGTTGCAGTATATCAGTTTTAGAGAGCTAATTTACAGTATAGAGTATCTTCAAAGTAGAGAGAATGAGTCAACCGGAGGCCAATCATGCTTCATCTAGTGAAGGAGTGAAAGAGAAGGGTGGTGACCAGAAAGGGAAGTTGAATTACTCAGAAGAATTCATCCCATTACTCCCAAGGTTGACACAGAACAAAAAGGTTAGTGATGAGACCTTTGTAGATTCCATGGCTAATTGTAGAGACCGTATCACTCCCTTTGTTTCAGGTTACCATATCTATAATTTCTTCTACAGTAACCGAGATAAGCCCATTCTAGTGTGTAATGCTTTGAAGTTAGGATTGGAAAAATTAGTAGTGCCTTATGTTTTCCTAGATGTTGACTTGTTGATAGAATTGGCCAAAAATTATGACCCAATCCCTAAGTCTATACTGAGAAATGACCAGTTTTCCCTAGTCACCTTAGATAGGGGGTCATTCATGAAAGCATTCAATCTGTATACATCTTCCTCAATGAAAATTGAGTTAGGGAAGGAAAGGGAAAAGTATGGAAAGTAGGTTGAGCTTGTGAAAACCCAAGTCGCTCACCATATTCCAAGAACTAGTAAATATGTAGCCCCTCTCCCTAGCCACATGAAGGCTCCATATGAGTTCAAGGCTCTTAATTTCTATGTGAAGTACCTTGCCTATAGGTTATGCCAAGTGGTGCAGGAGCACCCTCTCCACTCTTCACAACATCCTCACTTCTATGGTCTTCAAAGGATTCACCCAAGGGTATTCATGCCTAAGGGACTTTTTAGAATTGGCAAATTTTGTTTAGCAAGCCAACTTGTAAGACCTAGTCACCCTCGGTGTGGTTATAAACCATGGATTTTTTACTATGGTCCAAAGGAAATTTTAGGTATTTTGTTTGTTTTAGTGTTTTTGTAATGTTTTGAATCATTAGGATCCATGGCTTAGGCCTATAGGCTCTTTAGGAGCAAGAATGCAACATTTTGCAAAAGTTGCAAAATGCAAGAAATGTTGCTTAGCAACTTCTTTGAAAAGTTGCTACCGAATTGTAAAACCACCTCCCAACGGTCACAACATTTTGAAAAATGGTTGGATCCTTTGGGGAAGGTCTTCAAATAGCCCTTACAGGGGGTGGAAGATAATGATTGTGGAAGATGATGAAACTTATGTAATTTTTGAATTCAATCAATAAAATCCCTATTTTTCTCTATGTTTTGGACTATAAAACAATATATGTATGGATTGGTACAGACGTGTGAAGAAGGAAATTGTTCAATAAAACATCTGATATGTATTAGGACTCCAATTATTTTGATTTGAGTTATTTTGGATGTTGGAATCGAGAGTTAGAAGATTTCATGTTCTAGGTTTTCAAGAAACCCTCCTGAACCAGGGTTTCAACAAACCATGCCCTAACTTTCCTTTCCTTCATGGAATTCCCATGTGAAGTGGGGAAATGAAATTAGTTTCAATGTATATTAGATCTCTAAGAGTGCAAGAGAATGGGGTTTTTCTTGAGAAGTATGTTTGCAAACTCTAGGCCAAGCATCTCTATGTGCTTGGTGCAAGAAATGGAAGAGTGAAGTGACAGCAGCACTTCGGGGGTGGATAAAATCAATCTGATAGAAGATTTTCATCTCTTTGGGATTATTAGTATTAGTGGAATAAGTGGTTTTCCTAGAAAATTGACTAGTGAACGTTTCCTTAAGCTACTGAGTCAATCAGCCCTATTAGGATTAGTGGGTCAAGAGTTGTTTGACACTGTCTGAGTTGTTTGAGATCTTGCGATCTAGAGGCTAGACTCAACTTGAAAAAGGGTATCCAAATCTACAATTTATTTTGTAGTCTCCTTGTAAGGAATTTGAATTAAGTCCATAGAACCTTGTTTAAAAGGCTACAAGCTGGTAGGCTTGAACCGAGTACTGATTTTCCCAAAACTTGTAAGTTGTGGAATCATTTCCATAGGAGGCATATTGTAAGCATGAAATGTTTCCATCCCCTTTCCAATATAAGGGTTCCCAATTAAAATTTTAATTATTCAAGACACTTCACAATAGGATTACCGAGCATCAGTAATCTACTTGGTGAAGTTACCGAGCCTCTTGGTTATCAAAGAAACCAAGCACTTACCGAGCCCAATCGGTCAAGGGCTCAACCAAGCATCAATTAAGCTTTAGGGGAGTAAGGCTAGTTAAAGACACTAAATCCTCCAATGAGGATAGTGGTTGTGTGATTGTTATAGGATCTTTTAAAGGTGTAGAGCACTCTCCTAAGCCCACTTTGGGTTCAAAGTAACACCGAAGGTCTCAACATTTATCAAGTTGCCTAATTAGGGGAGATCCATGTGTCAAGTGGTATCAGAGCATCTAAGATCTTTAGGGTAAAGATATACCAACACCATGGAAGGAGAAGATGAAGGAGGATTTTCATCAAGGATGACCAATTTAGAGATATTAAGATACCTTAAATAGAAAAGGACACATCGTGATGATCAAAGAGATGCCAAGATGTAGTAGATGAGGCAAGAAATGGACAGGCTTAGGGAAGAGCTTCAGAAGAGAAGTAGTGGAAACTCTTATGATGTTGAAGAAGGGAGTGATGAAGACCCCTTGAGTAGGAGGAAGAAGAATATCCTATAGACCAAAGGCTACTTATGAAGACTCTAAAATCTATGGAGAGGAGAACCATGGATGCCAAGCTTGAGTTGCCTACATACAAGGGGAAGATGGACCCAAATGCTGCAATGGATTGGGTGGATGCCCTAAATAGTTTCTTTGATTTTGAAGACATCCCTAAGAATTAGATGGTGAAGATTGCTAAGTCAAAGCTCAAAGGCTCTGCACTCACATGGTGGAATTTCACTCAAGATGATAGGGTGAAGAATGGAAAGAATCCAGTCGCCACTTGGAAGAAGATGGTGACCCTGCTTAGGGAAACTTATGTCCCTAAAGACTATGAAGTTCAACTTCATAAAAGAAGAATGAGTCTAAGATAGAAAGAGATAGACATCTCTAGCTATACTGAAGAATTTCAAAGATTAGTGATGAAATCCAAGCTTGTTGAACCAGAATGTGTAAATCTTTCTCGGTATATGCAAGGCCTAAGGGTCTCAATTCAATATAAACTTAGTTTGACAAGCCCTACCACTGTGAACCAATGCTATCAATTGGCATTGAAATTTGAATAAAATTTCAGACGGAGGAATAAATAGAGTGGTAGAGGAAAAACCAAGAATGAAAGAGGCAAAGGGAACTTTGGAGGAAGAGGATAGAACAATAGACCAAAAGGAGAATCTAATATGGAGAACACCCAAGGAGAAGGAAGTTCAAGGGGTGGATATAGAGGTAGAAGAGGAAACAATAGGGGTAGAAATGGAGGAAGAAACAATGGATAAATTAGATGTTATAACTGCTATCAGACAAGGCACTACACCAATAGGTGTCTGGACAGAGACAAGTAGAATAAACAAGGTGAAATAAGAACCAACCTAGTGCAAGAAGATGATGATGAAAGTGTGAGAGACTATACTGGAGAAGATGGAGTAAGCCTCATGATGAAGAGAACTTTGATCCAAGCACCATTCTAGTGGAACCTCCTCAAAGAAAAAGTCTCTTTAGAACCAGTTGCAAGAGCCATGGAACGATATGAAAGTTAGTAATTGATTATGGTTCTACTGAAAATCTTGTATCTAGAGAAATAGTAGATAAATTAAAATTGGAAAAGATACCCCACCCAAACCCATCCCATGTATCTTGGTTAACAAAATGGTAGCAGACCCTCATAAATGAACAAGCTTGGGTAGATTTCTCTTTTAAAGACTATAAGGATAGAGTCCTTTGTGATGTTGTAGATATGGATGTATGTCACCTTTTGTTAGGACATCCATGGCAATATGATCTACAAGCTAAACATGATGGAGTCACAAACAAATACCAAACTATTTAAAATGGTCACAAATATAATCTTCTCCCTCTTCCTGATCCTCAACAAGAAAAACCAAAAGAATAGTTAGTCATGCTTGCAAGAGAACAAGAGATGATCAGCACTATTCAAGATTCTCATGAGGTAGGATATGCCCTAGTCCTTAAACCAAAGGAGAAGAAAATGCACAATGAAGTAATGAAGGAAGTAGACAATCTACTACAGAAGTACAAAGGAATAGTTGCAAGAGACACACCAGATAAACTCCCACCTTTGAGGGATATCTATCACCAAATAGATTTTATCCCAGGTGCTTCCCTAGCCAACAAAGCTTCTTATAAACTCACTTCTGATCAGAATACATAATTCACTAGATGGGTCAGTGATTTGCTAACAAAATGAATCATACAAAAGAGTCTCATCCCTTGTGTAGTCCCAAGTGGCTTGGCCCCTAAAAAGGATGGAAAATGGAGACTATGCACTAACTCCAGGGCAATGAATAAAATAACAATCAGGTATAGATTCCACATACCCAGGATTGAGGATCTATTAGACCAACTCGGAGGAGCATGTTATTTCTCTAAAATTGACCTTAAATATGGTTACCATCATATAAGAATAAGGCCAAGAGATGAGTGGAAGACTGCATTTAAAATAACACAAGGGTTATATGAATGGCTTGTCATGCCATTTGGCCTTATAAATTCTCCTAGCACCTTCATGAGATTAATGAATGAAGTGCTTCAATATTTCATAGGAAAGTTTGTGGTGGTCTATTTATATGACATCCTAATCTTTATTGGAACTATGGGAGACTGCATGAGACACTTGGAACAAGTTCTCCAAAGACTACATGAGAACTAATTGTCTATCAACTTAGAAAATTGTACATTCATGCAACAAGAGTTAATATTCTTGGGTTTTTTTTAATCTCAAAGGGCACATTGAAAATGGATCCTAAAAAGGTAGAGGGTATCATTAATTGGCCCATACCAAAGACTCCAGGAGAAGTTGGGAGCTTTCATGGATTGGCTACCTTTTATAGGAAGTTCATCAAAAAATTTAGTCACATTTGTGCACCTTTACTTGATACAATCAAGGGTGGTAGAAAAACAAAATTCCAATGGACAACACAATGAGATGAAGCTTTCAAGTATTTGAAGGAGAGATCAGCGCAATACCCCATTTTGGCACTACCTACCTTCAACAAATTGTTCACAGTGGAGACCGATGCTATCAATCTGGCCACAGGCACAATCCTCAGTTAGGATGGAAGACCAGTGGCTTTCTTCTTTGAAAAATTGAATGAAGCAAAGAAGAAATGTAGTACATATGAATTATAACTTTATGCTATGGTTCAAGCCCTCAAGAAATGGAGGCACTACTTGCTTCCTAAGGAATTTATTTTCTTTACAAATAATCATGCTTTAAGTTTTTTGAATAGCCAAGATAAACTAAGTTGTAGACACATGAAATGGGTTGAACAACTCCAAGCATTCACATTTTCCATAAAGCATAAGAAAGGAACTTCAAATAAAGTTGCAGATGCTCTCAGTAAAAGAGTGATTTTGGTTGAAGAAATGTAGGTACAAAGCATAGGAATTGATGCCCTCAAACACCTATACAAGGATGATTCAGACTTCGGTGATATCTATAAGGTTTTCTCTACTCTATCAAATGCATATAATACTATTTATATTTATTGTAGAATGGCATTTTGTTCAAAGGAGGTCAACTCTGTATTCCAAAATTCTCCATGAGAGAAAATATGATTAGAGAAAAATATTGTGGCACACTAGGAGGTCATTTTGGCATAGATAAAACACTTGAACTATTAAGGAGAAACTATCATTGGCCTCGGTTACCCACTGATGTCAAAAAGTGCACTATTTGTCAAAGGGATAAAGGAATTAGGACCAATCAGGGTCTCTATCAGCTACTTCCTATTCCAACAAAACCATGGGACAGTGTGAGTATGGATTTTATCTTAGGACTTTCGAGAACTAAACAAGGATTTGATAGTATCTTTGTTATAGTTGACAGATTTAGAAAAATGGCACATTTTGTTCCTTGTAAAGTTTATAATGATGCTTCACATATTGCTAACTTTTTTTTTAAATAAGTGGTCAGAATTCATGGATTTCCAACATCCATTATCTTAGATAGAGATGTGAAATTCCAAGGGCACTTTTGGAGAACCCTTTTGAAAAAGTTGGGTACAAACCTGTCATTCAGTTTTGCATTAAATCCTCAGATAGATGGGCAGACTGAAGTAGTAAATAGATCATTAGGAAACCTTCTAAGGTGTCTAAAAAAATAGTATGGATAGACTTGGGATGCTATCCTTCCTCAAGAATAATTTTCTTTCAATGATTCAGTAAACTGGTCAACAGGGAAGACACCATTCCAAGTGAATTATGGACTCCATCCAAGAGGAGTTATAGAATTGAGAGAGCTATTGACTAACTTTAAAGTCGGTGCATGGGGAGAAGAACTATCTACATGGATCAAACATATTCATGATCAAGTCTGAGATACATTGAGTCAAAATATTGCAAAGTAAAAAGAACAGGCAGATAAGAAATGAAGACATGTTACTTTCAAAGAAGGAGATCAAGTATGGGCATACCTGAACAAGGCAAGGCTACCTAGGGGACACACCAAATTATAGATGAGGAAGATCAGTCCCTGTCAAATACTTCATAAATTTGGGGATAATGCTTATGAAATTTATTTACCCCCTACTATTTATATTTCTCCTATCTTTAACATTTGTGATCTCACTCCTTTTAAGGGTGATACAGGATCTAATGACACTTTGCAAGATACTAGAAATCAACAGGAAAAATGGATAAAGGACTTGCCATCAAGCCAACCTCTATAGTTGGAAAATATTCTTGACTCTAAAGTGGTCAAGAAAACTAGGAAGAAGACCTACAAAGATTACTTGGTCAAATGGAAGGGGTTACCAGACATTGATGCTACATGGATGAGTGAAGGGTGTATCAACAAGCATGGAACCTCAGTTCACAAACTGCTCTCAAGTGGGACTTGAGTTCTCAAAACAAGGGAGTATGGTGCAGGATCACCCTCTCCACTCTTCACAACATCCTCACTTCTATGGTCTTCAAAGGATTCACCCAAGGGTATTCATGCCTAAAAAAAATTTTAGAATTGGCAAATTTTGTTTAGCAAGCCAACTTGTAAGACCTAGTCACCCTCGGTGTGGTTATAAACCATGGGTTTTTTACTATGGTCCAAAGGGACTTTTAGGTATTTTGTTTATTTTTGTGTTTTTGTAATGTTTTGGATCATTAGGATCTATGGTTTATCCCTCTAGGCTCTTTAGGAGAAAGAATGCAACATTTTGCAAAAGTTGCAAAATGCAATAAATGTTGCTTGGCAACTTCTTTGAAAAGTTGCTACTGAATTATAGAACCACCTCCCAATGGTCACAACATTTTTTAAAATGGTTGGATCCATTGGGGAAGGTCTTAAAATAGCCCTTACAGGTGGGTGGAAGATAATGATGGTGGAAGACGATGAAACTTATGTAATTTTTGCATTCAATCAATAAAATCCCTATTTTTCTCTACATTTTGGACTATAAAACAATACGTGTACAGATTGGTATGGACATGCAAAGAAGGAAATTGTTAAATCTGACATCTGACATGTATTAGGACTCTAATTATTTTTATTTGAGTTAGTTTGGATATTGGAGTTGAGAGTTAGAAGATTTCATGTTCTAGGTTTTCAGGAAACCCTCTTGAACCAGGGTTTCAACAAACCATGCCCTAACTTACCTTTCCTTCATGGGCTTCCCATGTGAATTGGAGAAATGAAAGTAGGGTCAATATATATTATATCTCTAAGAGCATAGGAGAATGGGGTTTTCCTTGAGAAGTATGTTTGCAGACTCTAGGCCAAGCATCTCTATGTGCTTGGTGCAGGAAATGGAAGAGTGAAGTGACAAGAGCACTTTGGGAGTGGATAAAAGCAATCTGATAGAAGATTTTCATCTCTTTGGGATTCCTAGTATTAGTACAATAAGTGGTTTTCCTAAAAAATTGACTGATGAACTTTTCCTTAAATTACCAAGTCAATCAGCCCTATTAGGACTAGTGGGTCAGGAGTTGTTTGACATTGTCTGAGTTATTTGAGATCTTGCGATTTGGAGGATAGAATCAACTCGAAAAAGGGTATCCAAATCTACAATTTATTCTGTAGTCTCCTTGTGAGGACTTTGAATTAAGTCCGTAGAACCTTGTTCAAAAGGCTACAAGGCAATAGGCTTGAACTGAGTACTAATTGTCCCAAAACTTGTAAGTTGTGGAATCATTTCCATAGGAGGCATATTGTAAGCACGTAACCTTTCCATCCCCTTTCCAATATAAGGGTTCCCATTTCAAATTTGAATTAGTCAGGACACTTCACAGTAGGATTACCGAGTGTCAGTAATCTACTCACTGAAGTTGCCGAGCCTCTTGTTTAAATCAAAGAAACTGAGCACTTACCAAGCCCAGTCGGTCAAGGACTCAACTGAGCATCAGTCAAACTTTAGGGGAGTAAGGCTAGTTAAAGACACTGAATCCTCTAGTGAGGATAGTGGTTATGTGATTATTATAGGATCTTTTAAAGGTGTGGAGCACTATCCTAAGCCCACTTTGGGTTCAGAGTAATGTCGAAGGTCTCACCATTTATTGAGTTGTCTAATTAGGGGAGAGCCCTGTGTCACCAAGTCCTATGAGTAGATGGAGATGAAGAAAGGATTCCTACAAATTTTTTGATGATTAACATGGACATGCAAAGTCATCATACCAATATAGATTATGATTACATCCAATATGTAGTCGACAGGATGCATGAGGGCCTAATATCAATCAATGATAATAGTAAGCCATCCAAGTTCATGCATTATTCTTTGATAATGCATTTGATTATGTTTTATAACTTTGATCACACTGATGTGAGAATGTTGAGACCAAGGAAGGTAGACCCAGGTGAACCAAACCCAGTATATTTTTGGTTAAGGGTTTGGAATTTTACTTCAAATGGAAATGAGTTTAATGGGTTTCAGAATTGGATAGTGTATCCACTTTTAAATATGATGCGCACAAATTTCATAAGGCTCCTAGTGAAGATGCTTAGGCTTTTGAGGCCTACAAAATATGTGGATAAATGGCCAATTGATCACAATTGGGGAGATTTCTACCTTGGTGAAAATTTCACTTTGATCAGGGTGTATGGATGTCCACAACCCCCACATGTTCTTCCCAAGAATATGCCACCAATGATTTATCTATTAGATTTTATTTGGAAATTGATCTAGACTAATAAGGACATCTTGGCCCCACACAAGAAGGGGAATTTTACTCCCATGATGTTTAAGGTGACAAACTTTGCAATTGGAAAAAGAGCTTTGCCTCAACTTTCTCTATGGCTAAATCAATTCAAGATGGCCTCTACAACATACAAGTATGTAGACCCTGAGGACTTTATAAACAATGCAATGAAAACTCTCATTCCAATCATTGGGGTCATTAGAGAACATGAGGGATATGAGCTGGAGGATATCATTAGGAATATCCTTGATGAAGGAGAAATTGAAAAGAGATTGGGAAAAGTTCATGACTTGATGGACTTAGAGGCATAGTTGAAAAGAGTTGGGATTCCCTTTAGTGGTTTTTTCCCTAATCTTCCATACATTTCAAGGATTGAGAAGATGATCTAGAATTATGACATCTTTTATAATCAATTAGAATCTCAGATGGATGCCAAAATACAAGCTAAAAAGTCATACTCATCTTTTGGGAATAAGACTAGTACTAAGAGTTCGTATGAGGAGGATAGCACACCTCAGAATGTGGATGAGCCTATTCAAGAATAGGGGATTGATGCTCTAGAGGAATGTGATACACTTGAGCAACCCCAAAAGAATCAAAGAATTAAGGAAGGAGAATCTTCAAAAGCTAGGGGTGCAGGGAAAAGAGTTGGCAGGGTTTTTGCCTTGATACTAGGTGATAGGTCTTATGATCACCACTTGAGGAAAAGTATAAGGGAAGGCAAGAAGGTTTGCACACAAGAGGAGGTTGATCTACCCCTATTTTTGTGCCAAGATGAAAGAGAACTACTTCAAGAAGATCTCATGAAAGATGATGATTTCATCAAAAGTGATGAATTCAAGAACCTCTTGATTTGGAAGAAGTAGCAAGAGATCTCTAACTAAGGAGTTGAGGGTGTAGAGCCAAGCAGTGAGGCCCTACAAGGCCTGGCCTCATATGATCTAGCCTCAAAAAAGATATCAGTTGAGGAGGATAGGCAACTAGTCAGGTCAAGTGGGATGCTACTAGTTCTAGGGTGGGATCTAACCTCATCCTTTATCATCGATCAAATAAGGAGACAGCCATAGGGTAGCTTGTCATATGAGGCCCAAATTGGGGAAATGATTAGAGGGTGTGGCTATGACCCTAGGTCCCAAACATTGGCAATGTGGTCTCTTTCCCCAAGAACTCAGAAGCCCTCTCTTGTCAGCATTGAGGATAAAATGGAGGGAGATAAGATCATTTGGACTATGCAAAACACCAGTGATCTTGAAGTCTCAAAGGCAGTAACTCATTTTTCTCACTTGAATGAGGCCAAGACTACACAACTTTCCAATAGGTATGGAAATTTATTTGATGACTCCATCCTATTAGCTAAGGACAGAGAGGCAAAGCTCATGAAGATAAAGATGTTGGAGGATGAGGTAGAAGAGATGAAAAGAAAACTTGAGGAAGCATCCAAGGCTATCCCTCCTCCTGTTCCAGAGACTGGAGTTGTAGTACTTCTAGTGGTAGAGACATCTAATGTGGCAATTGATGAATCAGATAAGGATAGGATAAAAATTTCCCTCAATGCCCTATCTGACATCCTGCAACATAGACTTGAAACAATAAAAGGAAAAATGGCCTTAGTCCATAAATTATATGTCATGTTGCAGAGGATAAATGGGAATGTAAATGATATTGTGTCTACTTTAGAGCCATTATTTAGTATGTGGTCTGGCAGAAGTGCACTCTTTGAGAAGCTTGAAATGTTGCAACTAGACAATAATGATATCCCAAAATCTTTTGGAGAGATGGGAGAGAAAATTGAACTTATCAATGCCGCTTGGGCATTTTTCAAGGGTAAGGCTAGTCAAGTCAGGGCCAAGATGGAAATGTTCATACCTGATTTCAGTAAATACCTTCCTCCAATTCATAAGGGTGATGGTGACATCATAGGTGTTGAGGAATGGAATTCAGATATGGATCAGTTACTGACAAGTCAAGAGGCCTTCCTAGATGATGATGGCACTTTGGACATTAGAAGATTCAACAACATCTTAGAAGATGTTTTTAAAGATTTCTCCAAGTTTGTAGCAGATGCCAAGGCCATAACATATTCTAAATGGGACAAATAGGTGAATATACTACAGGATTTGAAGGAGTACACCTGGCCTACTAAGGAAGAGGTTGCAGCATGGGATAGGAACACAAAGCCCAGGAAGAAAAAGCCAACAGCCATTGATTTGGAAGAAATGGAGGAGGACTGAGCAACATCTGGCACCTTATCATTGAGCACAGGGAGAGTAGCTATCATGAAGAGGGTAGTGTATGTTATTCAGTTAAGGCGGTCACTATCCATATAACTACTTATGAAACTACCTTGAAAATATATAGATGAAGGTGCCACCTATTGAAGATCTGAAATGATTTGGAAGATATTCCTTCGGTTTTCATTTCCTTAATTTTTAATGATTTGTAACAGATTTTGTCTTCTAGTGCTTTTTTGTCTCCTAGACATCTAAAGCTTGTTGCATCCTGATTCTTCCAAGATTTTAAGATGGCTAGTGTGTGCTATTTATACTTAGTTGTGACTTTTTGTAAAGGATGTTGAATTTTGTAACTGAATAGAATATAGAGTTTTGAACTCCTATTTTTGTTCTGGCATTCTTCCATTACCAATGTACTAATATTGAAAAATATTCATGAGAATACATTGGAATTCTGTCTCAAATTTGTGTATGTCTTCTTGTTTAAGTTTGAATTCTTATATATTAACATTGCAAAGAAAAATTAATGTATGGTTTACAAAGTAGATTGTGAATTTATTTTTGAGTTCCTTTTCAAGGAAGGGGTAAATCCTCTAAGATAACTTCAGAGAATTTATAGCTTTAACAAGAATCTGATGACTAGGTGTGATAATGAGAGGGGCAATCTGTAAGGCAGTTGTTCTAGGTTCTGGGTGTGTTTGAATTAAAATTTTCTATTGATTGTGTGTTGGAAATGACTTTGTGCCCTAGAAAAAGACACTGATCTTCTCTTAAGAAGCAATTCTTCGTCACCAAAAAATTTATAAATGATATAATCTTTAAATCAAATGAGTAATATTTGTGCTAAGTGATATTAATAAGTTTTATGATTCCTTTCAAGAATTCAATCTTGTTCGTGTAATTAAATATTTACTAATTACACTTTACTTAAGTTTACTTAGGATAATGCATTTGCATATTAGTTGTCTTTGAGACACCTAGGAGTTTGCATTTCTTTTTAGCACATGGTTAGGAGAATCTCCACTTTAGGTGTGATAGTTGTCATCACATACCTCTTTGTGTGTGAGATCCACCTTTAGTGCTCTTATCACATTATCATCCTCTCATTGTTGCACATGTTTCTCATACTTTCATGTACAATGGAGGATGATCCACCTTTGGTGGACATGTGATTCCACCATGTCTAGTTGATAGCTTATCACTTGCATAACTTCTAGTTATCATGCATTGCCTATATATTGAGGCATTCCTACATTGTATGTAATTTACTATCCACATGTCTACATTGTATGTAATTTATTATCACCATATCTACATTGTATGTAATTTATTATCCATTATCATTTGATCATTATTGAATTCTTCATTTGATCATATTTTCTTGTCTCTCTTGTTTGTGCTATCTCTTGAGCTTCTAGATCTTGGCATCTATTCTTTGCCTTACGCAAATTCTTACATGGTATCAAAGCCAAAAGAATCTTCATTGGATAGCCATTGGAGAGCGACTGATTGCTTCAACTTTTAGAGGGCCATGAACCAAATCTGGGATCAGCATTTTGTGGGAGTGTTTTGAGCAAGATCAGACCTCACCATTGCATCTAGGTGGCTGTTTCCATAAATTTTGACTATAAATTTGTCTACCTTGGGCAAAAGTCAAATTTGAGGCAAAAAAATTTTGCAAATCGGACCTCTAAAGCCGGATCTGCAAATTGGGTAATTATTTTGACAAATTTTAGTTTACATTTGAATTTATATTTTTAATTTCAGTCATTTATTTTGGATCTGCAATTTTGTCAATTTTTAGATCTACAATTTTGTCATTTTTTTTCAATTTTTGAAGATATATTTGTGGCAAAAAATTCAGCCTACTTGGCCTGTGTATTGGATAGAGAGTACAGTGGGAATTCAGATCAGTCAAAGATAGGTTTTTGAAATCACCGACCAGACAAATAAGACCCATTTGCGAACCCCAAATCAGCACATACAAAACGGAACTGGGTCTAACCGGTCGCTCGGCTTGGGGAGCCAAAGCACTTTGTTTAAGTGGGTGGGTGCTTGGGGTTTTAAAAACTCAGTATTCACCCCATGCGGTGAATGTGGGATATACCTCACACCCACCACCCCTCCTCTACATAGCTCTGGGTGCCCAACTCCACCGCTCTACTCCTCTATTCATGCGGGCCTTCCCGTCATTCCCTCCCGCGCTCCTCTCCACCCCCGCAAGTGCCACCTATGTCATCCACCATTGGCACCTCAACACCACTGCAACCCCCACTATCGATGCCAGAGCAACCTCCACTCGGTCATCGTGCCACTAGTGGCCAACCACCGCAAGTAGCAGTCATCCACGCAAGCGTCACACAAATGCCACGTCAGATGCCAAACAGAGGCCACGTGGAGGCCACGACACAAGGGCCGAAACACTTGCAACAGACACGCAAAAAGCCCCTATTAATTACAAACTGACAAGTGGCGGCAGCCGGCAAAATTGATATTTTTTTTTTTTTAAATTGCTTTTTTCGGCATTTTTACTATGTTAAAGTTGACAGCCGTCTAGCCATCATCTGGGCATTTTTTGCTTTGTTGTGACGATCACCAAGATGTCAAATTTAGACTACTGTTTGCATCAACATTTACGAAGGATAATTTTGATGGTTGTTTGACCGTCAAGCCTGGTGATTTTGCACTATCATGATGGTCATTTGAATGTCAAATTTAAGATAGTAAACTGATGATGTCAGTAATTTTCAAAAAAAATTCAGCCCTCACCATATGTAGTTTTCATTTGGCAGTCCAACTTTGGGAGGCCATAACTTGGTCATCCGAACTCCAAATTGGGTGCAATTTTTTTTATTTTGGCTAAAATTTCCTAAACTTTTTAGTGGTGGTGTTCTTTTCTAGTTTTGGATCATGGATTTTGCAGAAATTATAGTCTTTGGTGACTGTACCTGTCTAATCCTTATTTTTACAACTTCAGAGGCTTTGTACGGGCTCATATGGACACATTTTCAGGTGCAATTTTTTTTAAAGTGCATGGTTTTTCGTCTACTTTCTAGATCTGGTATCAGTTTGGAGAAATTTTGAGTAGACATAGTACTTTAAGAATATGATCTATTTTGGCCTATTGTGGCACTTGTAATTGATTAGATCTTTGGGGGATCTTCTGTCCTATCTTCTTGAGTCTGCTATAACTTCATATTTTCAGTTGTAAATATCAAAATCAGAAGTCCACTTTGATCCATTTTGTCAAGTGGCAATTGTACACGCACTAGCTATAAAGTGCCAAAATCATCATTTCTTTTTGGGGGGGTGTCTTGTGTGTTGGTGTCTCTCTTTATTGTGCTCTTTTCATTTTGCATCATGGGTTCTATTGAAAAATTAACTCCACATAACTATGCTACATGGAAAGATAATGCATGGAGCAAGTTAATGGTTAACAGTTTAAATCCTTATGTGGATGGTACAATTAAAAAACCTGCTGATGATGATACTTCTGCAATAGATAAATGGTCATGCAAAAATTTTAAATCTTTAGGAGTCTTGAGAGAGAATATTTCTACAGTTGTCATGTATCACATCAAAACTATAAACAATGCTAAAGAAGCTTGGGATAAACTTGCAGAGTTGTTTGGTCAAGTGGATGAAGAAATGGGATTCAAAATTGAGACTGATCTCCTCAAATCAGATCTTAGGAACTTTGACACAATCCAAGATTATCTCAACAAAGTCAATGATTATAGAGCACAACTTGATGATTGTGGTAATCCCATGAAGGATGCAAAGTTGGTTAGTCACTTGTTGAATCATCTTCCTCCCGAATATGTGGCTTTTGTTTCAAGTTACAATACTCACAAGTTAACCATGGGTAGTGCCTTCACTAAGCCTTCATTTGAGTCATTTTCAGAAATGTTGGTCTTAGAACAAATAAAATTAATGAGTATGGGGATTCTCAAGCCTTCAAAGTCTAAGGCATTGGTGGCTAATAATGGGAATCAAGGGAATCAAGATGGTAAAGGTTCCAACAAGAAGCAAAAGAAGTGGAAGGCCAAATCACAATCAAACACTCAACAATCTTCCTCCTCACAACAAGGAAAGTCTTCTCCCCACAACAACAACAACAAAAACAAGGTGGATAACTCTAAGAATGAAAAGAAAATTTGTGCATATTGCAAGAAGCTAAATCATGATGAGCATCAATGCCACAAGAAACAAATTGATCAGTTGACAAACATACTCAAGAAGCATCACATTGATTTGCCAAATGCCTACAAGGGAAAGGATTCATCACCTTCCACTTCAAAGGGTAAAGGGCAAGCATTGGTGGCAAGTACAAATAATTTAGAGGAATGGATCTTTGATTCAGGTGCCACACATCATATGGGTGCAACAAAGGAGAAATTTTCTTCCTTGAAACCATCTACGGTACCTCACATCTATGTAGGAGATGATACTCAAGTGGAAGTTGAAGGAAAAGGGGAAGTTGAGATGGAAAATGGAGCTTTCAAAGATGTTCTCTATGTTCCAAACCTTAGCACGAACCTCCTTTCAATTTACCAAATCATTCACTATGGAGGTGGAAAGAAAGTTGAGTTCCTACCTGATTCAGTTGTAGTAAAAAATCTTAAGGATGATTCTATGGTGGAAATAGGAAAAGTGAATCATGACACAAGGCTTTACTCATTTTCTAATTTTTTACCTAAGATTCCTTCTCATGCCTTGTTGACACACTCAAATTCACAAAGTAAACTTTGGCATGAAAGATTTGGACATCTCAACTACTGATATCTTCAGCAGCTTAGCAGCAAGGAAATGGTCAAAGGTCTACCTCAAGCCAAGTATTCAGAGGGTGTATGTTTAGGTTGTGAAAGGGGAAAACATCCCGAAGAGAAGTTTGATAAGGGGAAGTCTTGGAGAGCACCATTTGTTCTTGAGTTGGTTCATAGTGATGTGATGGGCCCATTTCTAGTGCCATCATTTGGCAAGGCTCGTTATGTACTCACCTTCATTGATGACTTTTCACGCTACACTTGGGTCTACTTTCTTGGTCACGAGAGTGAAGTGTTTGAAAAATTTCTCACCTTCAATGCTCATGTTGAAAAGCAATCAGGTAAAGCCATCAAGATTCTTCGAACAGATAATGGAAGGGAATATGTGAACTCAAGGCTTATAGACTTTTGCACACTTGAGGGTATTGATCTTCAACATTTGGTTGCCTACACTCCACAGTAGAATGGTGTTGCAGAAAGGAAGAATAGGACCCTTAACGAGATGGCCACTTGTATGATTCATGCTAAGTCTCTTGATCAAGCCTTTTGGGCTAAAGCTATATGTTGTGCCACTCACATACAAAATAGAACTCCTCATAAAGCCTTGGATGGAGTTACTCCTTTTGAGGCTTGGTGTGGAAGAAAACTAGTTGTGAAACACTTTAGAGTCTTTGGTTGTCCAACTTGGGCATGCATACCTCCACAAAAATGTAAGGCATTGGAACCACAAAGCAAGCCTTGCATATTTTTTGGTTATCCCAAGACTCTTAAGGCATACAAGCTTATGGATCCTAAGACACATGAGATCTTCTTTGAGAGGAGTGTTCACTTTGAAGAGAATTGTCCTAGCTTGGATTCTTCAACTCCTCCTACTTCCTCCATTTCGGATAATGATAGTGATGATAGTGACTTGAAGATGAAACTCCTTCAACTTTGACTCATAGGCCTCCACCTTCGCAGGGTCAAGACATAGTTGAGGACATTCCTTCATCATCTTCTTCCTCCACTAGACCTCATTGGGCACAACAAACACTTGATTCAGTAGGTTCACTTGTGGGGAATCCTTCAGACACTAGGAGGAAAAGGTCACAACACAACTCATTTCCATATGCTTATATTGGAATTTCTTCTGATCCACAATCTTTCAAGGAAGCTTCAGGGGTTCTTGAGTGGGAAAAAGCTATGGAGGATGAGTATAACTCTTTGATGAGAAATAACACTTGAGACTTAGTTCCTCTTCCTAAGGGAAGAAAATTGGTTCGATGTAAGTGGATCTATCAGACCAAGTTTGCAGTAGATGGAAGTGTGGAGAAGTATAAGGCAAGACTTGTTGCAAAAGGTTTCTCTCAAGTTCCTGGTATTGACTACACCGAGACCTTTGCACCTGTAGCCAAGATGAACTCCATTCATTTGACACTTGCTATTGTTGTAGCTCATGGTTGGGCTATACATCAGATGAATGTTAAGAGTGTATTTCTACATGGGGATCTTCATGAGGAGATTTATATGGAGCAGCCACGGAGATTCATCCAGGATACCACTATGGTTTGTAGGTTAAGGAATTCTATCTATGGCCTCAAACAGGCTCCTAGGGCTTGGTATGCCAAGATGGATTCCTTTATTCTCTCAGCAAGATTCACTAGGTGTCATTCAGATTCTAATGTCTACATTCTTCTGTAGGATGACTCACACTTGATACTTGTACTTTATGTTGATGACTTGATCATTACAGGGAGTACTTCATCCATCATTACTAGTGTCAAGTCTTCTTTGCAGGATAGATTTTCTATGACAGACTTGGGTTTACTTCACTATTTTCTTGGTATTGAGATCACACAGTCCTCAACAGGGCTCACACTTTCTCAGCCCAAGTATGCTCTTGATCTACTTGCTCGATTTCACATGAGTGATTGCAAGGCTACACCCACTCCATTTTTATTAGGTGTCAAGTTAGAGGCTAAGTGTTCTACACCTCTTGTTGATGATACTTTGTATAGACAGCTTGTTGGAAGTCTCATCTACTTGACACATACATGCCCTGAAATATCCTTTACAGTTGGCATGGTTTCTCACTTCATGCAAGAGCCACATGAGCTTCATTGGAAGGTAGCCAAGTGCATATTGCACTACATATAGGGTACACATACACATGGGATTCACTATGTAGTAGGTATAGGACTTCAGTTGGTTGGATATACAGACTTAGATTGGGCAGGAAATCTTGATGGTCGCAAGTCTACTTCAGGTTACATATTTCATCTTGGTTCAGGCCCCATTTGTTGGCAGAGTAAGAAGCAGCATGTTATTTCTCTTTCTTTGATTGAGGCTAAGTATCGAGGGGCTGTTACTGCAGCTACAGAGGCTATTTGGCTTTAGCATATCCTGAAGGAGTTTGATTTCAATATTCCATGACCTACAGTCATTCATTGTGATAATTAGGGTGCTATAGCAATCTCCAGACATCTGGTCCAACATCAGTGGACCAAACACATTGAGGTTCATATGCACTTCATTAGAGATTTGATATAGGAGCAGGTCATTGAGATGTAGTATTGTCCTATAGCAGAGTAGGTTGCAGACATCTTCACCAAACCCTTCACTAAGAGAAAGTTTCTTCAATTGTGAGTTCTCTTGGGGGTGTGGGATATTCCATCAAGGGGGGTCACATGACTTCTCTATTCTATCTTATGGGGGGGATATTTTCCTCATATGAGGTCTTCTCTCTCATATTCTACTATTGCATTTATCTATCTTTTTGGGGGAGGGTTTTTCCCATGAGGTTTTCCCTCTTTCTCCACTTTATGAGAGATTCAATTGTTCTTGCATTTTGTACATGGGTACCTAACATGGCCTAGTAGCTAGGACCCATCTTGCATTGTGAGCTTAAGTGCATTCCCCTAAGTTGCACTTAAGGGGGGGTGTTGGTGTAATTAAATATTTACTAATTACACTTTACTTAAGTTTACTTAGGATAATGCATTTTCATATTAGTTGTCTTTGAGACACCTAGGAGTTTGCATTTTTTTTTAGCACATGGTTAGGAGAATCTCCACTTTAGGTGTGATAGTTGTCATCACATACCTCTTTGTGTGTGAGATCCACCTTTAGTGCTCTTATCACATTATCATCCTCTCATTGTTGCACATGTTTCTCATACTTTCATGTACAATGGAGGATGATCCACCTTTGGTGGACATGTGATTCCACCATGTCTAGTTGATAGCTTATCACTTGCATAACTTATAGTTATCATGCATTGCCTATATATTGAGGCATTCCTACATTGTATGTAATTTATTATCCATTATCATTTGATCATTATTGAATTCTTCATTTGATCATATTGTCTTGTCTCTCTTGTTTGTGCTATCTCTTGAGCTTCTAGATCTTGGCATCTATTCTTTGCCTTAGGCAAATTCTTACAAATCTATAGGTATACCTGCCTAAGCATCAAGGCTCAAAGTGTAGGAGGATCATTCTCTTGATCCTTGTTAATTGGTCCTTTTCCTTGATAGATTTGGAGTGGGTTTCAAGAGTCAGTGGCACTAGTTTGTTAGTCATATTGTAAATCTGCAAGTGGAATGAAAAGCATCCAACAACTTCTACGTTATTCTCTTTTATTTTCCTAGCATATAAAGGGTTTCAAGTCCCTTTCAAAACCTATTTTTACCTCAATCAAAAACAAGGATTTGCAATAAAATAAAGATCTCTAATGAAGCGTTGAAAAACACTCCATCAACACATGCCAATAAATCATTCTTTCCAAATTGAAGAGTAAATTAGCTAAGTGTTTTCTATCTATGACAAAAGACACTAATGTTTAGCATGTGTGGTTCATTTCTTGGAACTAAAATTGCAAGTGCTTGAAAAGGAAAATTTTGTTACAAATTTTTTACCCTCTTAGCATTCAAGATTGGATTTTTGTTCTTTTTAGAGCCCAAACAAAAGATTTTTTGTCTTGTTCAATTTACTTTAGGCATTCAAGATTTAATTATGTTTGTTTTAAAGCCCTAATTAAATATTTTTTGTCTTTTTCAATTCACTTTAGGCATTCAAGGTTTAATGATGTTCATTTTAAACCCCAAATTAAAGATTTTGTGTGTTGTTCATTGTCCCTTAAGAATTCAAAAATTTGTGATGTTCTTTTTAGAGCCCCCCAAAAAAGAGGTTTTAGTTTGTCTTGTTCATTTTTAGTGCTTAAATTGAAATGTTTGATTGAGTTATTCAAATTTTAACCAATATTCATTTTAGAGTGCAAAAATCAAGTGTGAAAGTTTTTTTTGTTCATTTTTTTTAACCTTGGTTCTTTTTATGCCCAAAATCCAAATGTGAAAGTGATGTGTGGCATACAATGTAAGTTTAATAGAAAAAAGTGAAGTGTGAATTAATTTTAATCAAAAAGATTATATGCATTCTCTCCAAACTAGGTTGCTAATCCCATAGACTTGCGGAATTACAAAGTGTCATGTTTTCTACAAATAATGATCCTATTGATATAGATCACATTCCCACAAATGGGTAATAGAGAGAAAGTAGAAAGAAGATAGAAAGAATATAGTCTCTAAGTTTGTGTTTCAAAGATATCTGCAGAAGCATAACTAATCCTTCTTTCCTTTTCCAACCTACAAACAACAAAAAGATCTTGCAAACACACTCAAACAATAAAATGTGTTAGCTTAGAGGATTAGTTTGCAAGTAAAATGATGAGAAAGAGAAAGACCCTTGAAGTGGGTCCCATTGAGTGTGCCAAAATATATGAAATAAAAACTATTGTGCAAAGGAATACAACATTAATAAAATCATTCAACAAACTAAGACTATTCAATATTTAAGATTAAACCATAAAAAGAACTCAAAAACAAATGAAATGCAAACCTTGCAACTCAAATAAGCTCTTTTTATTGTGTAGATTTTGTTCAAGATGATAAATGTATGCTCAAATGATTTCTCAAGCTTCACTAAAAATGGATGAGGAGAGAATGTGGAAGTATTTTGGTATAATAATGGTAATTTGATAGTTTTGAGCTCTAAAATTAGCATTATAACTTTGCATGGAAGGTGGATGATTTGTGAAGGGAGAATGGTTTGATTTATAAGCAAATGGAAGATTAAATGGATGGTCAAGATGCAAACTTTAGGAAGGGTGGAGATGCATTTCAGAGAGAGCACATGGATTATACTTTCTCAAATGCCTCTCATTGTGACAAGTGTCACAATGAGAGAGGCTTGGAAGAATGAGGAAATGTGACCATTTTGGGAGATGTGAGAGGGGACAAGAATTTAAGAGATAGATGGAATGTGTAAGAGAGGTGTAAGAGCATTTCTGATTGACATAAATGCATTTGGTTTGGGAGTGGGAGGATGTGACAAGAGTTGACTTGGGGTTTGGATTAGATTTCTTAATCCTCATGATTAAGGTTGTGCACATGATTAGAGTTGGATTAGACTTTGATTAGGATTAAATAGTGGGCATCAAGATGTTATTAGGATTAAATGGTTTGGGTTATCTTTATTAAGCATTCAAGGTTGTCATTAGTATCAAAGGTTATCAATAATATCGGTCGGTCACTTACATTGAGCAAGTCAGTAATCAGAAGCAAGACAAACTAGTCGGTAAAACATACACACCGAGCACTACACAGTTTACCAAGCAACAACATCACCGACACCGACACCGAAACTGACACCGAGAGATAGTAAACACCAAGCATCAATATACACCGAGCAGTTTATATAGTGTTTATCGATGATCACAAAAAATGGCATAGTAATCAAGAATGGCACATTCTTCTATGCAAATGGTTACAACAGATCGAAAAACATTTCACCAAGATCGAGGAATATTTAATGACATGATATTCATTAAATGCGATGTATATCTTTTGTAATAATTTGATCTAGGTCATTTTTGTACACCATAGATCTTAGGGTTATGACTAAGTTGTATAACCTAATTTTTGTTAAAGCGGCAAAAGCAGAACACTATATATTTGTTTGTTTACATCATTTGTGATGTGAGCTGATATATGAAAAGGAGCACTTGAAGAACTTTCCTAACTTCAAGGCTATCAGTTGACAGAGCATAACAAAGTACAGAGGAAATCAGAGAAGGCTACCGAGCAGGGTAGAGCAGATAATTCATCAAAATTAAGGTGATATTTTATTAGTACTTATTGATCTGTATCAGACAATTAAGTTGTCAATCAATAGATAAATTACCTATTGCTTTCTAACAATTGTGATAGAGTTGGATAAAATCTCTTAACAAAGTAGACTTAACAGTCTTATGTAAATCTCTTAACCGAGTGCACACTTCATTAGTGTTGTTAAAATCCTATAACTAGGTAGATCTAGCTAATCTAATATGTTACTCCTAACAGGGTAAGATCATTAGAAGTGATCAAAACTTTTAGTCCTAACAGGAAAACCTTTTCTATCTGCAATAGTGAAGAATTTATGGGTGTCATCCCCACCGCAGTTTTTACCTTCTAACAAGGGTTTTTGCATTACCAAAATACTTGTGTTATGTGATTTTCATATTGATTTCATGCTATTTACTTTTAGTAGTTGAATGGATGAATGATATATGTAATTAGGTTCAAGTTATTTTGGTCGGTTATTATTCTTTGTTGTTATAGATCTGAAAGGTTTACAAGTAAAGTTTTTAGAGGCACCAATTCACCCCTCCCCTCTTAGTACCTATCTCTCCTAATTCCAAAAATTGGTATCAGAGCACAGTTCTCTTATTGGACAATTTAACAACTGAAGGGTAAAGATCTAAGTCATGGAGAGATATAAGCTTGATAAGACTATTGAGAATCAAAAGATATAGATGCAAATATTTGTGGAATAGTATAAACAAGCAAACAAAGAACTGAAGAAATTACTGGTTGAAAGGAAGAACTTTTCCATTTTGCAAAGTGAAATCGGTTATCATGAAGAACCTATTGATGATATATTTGATCATATTGGATCTAGTTCTTGAAGCATTTCTGATGGATCTGAAAGCATAATCTCTGATTTATCTGAAAAGAATCAACATCTATCTGAACAAGTGAAAGCACTTCAAATCAATCAAGAAGCTCAGATGGTGAGAATGGTAGAGATAATGAACAATGCTAAAAAAGATGAACAAGACAGGAATCTGGCTATTGAAGACCGAAGACAAATGATTGAACTGTTAATATGATTTAGAACAACAGAGAGGGGGGGTGAATCAGATGTTCTCAAGTCCTGATGTATAAAACAAACTTGAAACTTTTCCTTAAATCAGATCCAATAACCAAAACAAACTTAGTCATCACTGATTCAATAACAGAAACATATAACAATGCAGTCCACTACCCAGCTATAACTTAACTTGTAAAACACAAAAATGTTCAAACCAAAACATTCACACAAGTATTAACACTATTTGTAGTGGAAACCCAATTTGGGAAAAACCACTTTGTAACATGCTACTATTATTTTCACTCTTCTGAAGTGAGCTCGGTAAAAAGCCAACCTAGTCAAAGGTTACAATACACACTGTCAGGTGTGACCCGATTAAAGGATTTCAATCACCCTGTTAAAAGTGAGCCTAGTCATAGGACTTACATACACTCCATTAGAATGCAACCTTGTTCAAAGGATTTAACATATGACTGTTAGGTCAACCTCTATTAAAAGGATTTTGACTGTTACAATGGTTAGAAAGTAGCAGCAATATTTATCTAAAAAATTTACAACTCACTTTGCAAATATTAGATCTGATTCCGTAAACTAATGCTAGTTTACTGACTTTGAAACTTTTCCATCTCTATCTTTGATCTGCTCAGAACTTTTCTTCAAGAAACCACCACAACTTCCTTCAGCCTTTTCTACTTATTTAGTCAATAAAATTTTACTCTTCTAGCATTCTCTGTTCACCCATGCACTTGCATATCCAAATGCTCAGATCCTTTTATTCTTTCTTCAATTAGGTTAACTCATCTTTTGTCATTCAATCTCATTCGTAGATCTTAGGGTTAGGTCAAATTCATTGAATCTACCCACTTCATGTTCTTCGACTCATTTTCTAGAATAATCTCAAATATCTTAAAGATTTACAATAAAATGTTTTACAGTGCATTTAATACTTTCAAACAATCAATAAATAAAGTCAACACATTTTACATAATCCAAGAATTCAACAATGTCAGCTCCAAAATTAAATTCTCTTCAAATATAAAATTGCTGATTCTTGGTCAATACTGTGATCATCCACTCAGTCTTCATTAGAAAGCTCGGTCATTACTAAAAATGTTTCCTCAGCTTACATTGTCTTCCTTGGCAATTTACTGATGCTCGGTTGACACTAGAATTTTTCTCGGCATATACTAACTCAATCGACACTAACATAACTTGGCTTCAATATGATTTTTCCATTCTTTGCTCGGTTAAGCCTACCAGTTTAGTCTTCAGTCTTACTAAGATAAATAATACATTGTCTCATCATTGTGCAACATAGTCAAGTACACTTTGTAGTATCAAGATAACTCAACCTTTCCCCTAGGTGCTATTGTTACCAACCTTACCTAGCCCCTTAGAAACACTCAAATAGATATAGTACTTTCCTAAGTAGAAACAATCTTACCAGTTAAGGTTTGACATCAATGACAATACAACAATTGTTTCAATCGCAGTTTCCAACAATATCCCTCTTTGGCATTGATGGCAACACCATATGATATCACCTGAATAACACATGGATTACCAACCAATCCAAAAACTTATCTGTCCATCAGAGAATTATTTCTAATATCCTTAGCTTCATTCTGATTAAGAATCCTATAAGCCTCACTTCTGTGACTGTCAGAAGTATTTAGATCTCCATCTATCCTGATCCTTCATTTAAGTTCATCTCCCTCTTACCTTTCAGTGTTATGTGTTATCATATTAGTTCATCTCCCTCTTTGACAAAAATGCCAAAGAAGCAACTAAAACATACATCCATTAGATGTAGATAATATATGTGTAGCTTAGTGTTTCTCCCTCTGTCATCTTGCATATGATTGATTCCTTGTCTTTGCATCTCTTTCACAACTCTAAGCCAGCCCTAAAGTGTGACAATCTTCTGCATCAATTTTTCAAATGTTCTGATGTAGCACATTTGATGCAATGCTCCTAGCTTGTCTAGGCAGCCTCAGTTAGGGGAAAAACCCCTAATTGATTTCTCAAATACTCATGAGCTTCTCTGGGTAAAGCTTTAGTGAATATATCTGCTAATTGTTCTTTTGTATTCACATATTCCATTTGGACTTCTTTATCTTGTACTAATTCTCTCAAGTAGTGATACTTGATTGCAATGTGCTTGGTCTTAGTGTGCATCACTGGATTCTTAGAAATATTGATAGCACTTGTGTTGTCACAAAAAATAACAACAAGTTCAGTGATTTCTTCTTTCATGCCTATCAACAATTGTTTTATCCATACCAAATTTGAACAATTTACTGCAGCAGCAACATACTTAGCCTCGATAGTAGATTGGGAAATGCAACTTTGTTTCTTTCTTGTCTAGGAGACTAATCTCTGTCCAAGAAAGAAAGCTCCTCCACTAGTACTCTTTTTGTCATCTACATTTCCTGCCCAATCAGCATCTGTATAAACTCTAAGTTCAAATTTGTCATCCTTCTTATAATATAGACCATAGTCAGTAGTTCCTTTCAAGTATCTCATAATTCTTTTTATGGCCATCATGTGTGTTTCCTTAGGATTGGCAAAGAATCTTGCCACAATCCCAACAGCTAATGCAATATTTGGTCTACTATGTACAACACACTTTAATTTTCCAATCATGGATCTGTACAAAGTTTGATTCACTTATGCAGCATCATCATTCTTAGATAACTTTTGTCCAGTAACCATAGGAGTTCCCACTGGTTTAGCATCTTCCATCCCAAAAGTTTTCAGTATTTTATTAACATACTTAGACTATGTAATGAAAATTCCATTCTTCCTCTGATATACTTGTAAACCAACAAAGAATTTGATCTCACCAAACATACTCATTTCAAATTCAGTTTGCATTTCATTTGAAAAAATTTTACATAATGCATCTTGTCCACCAAAAATAATGTCACCCACAAAAAATTTTGCCAACAAGATACTTTTACCTTCTTCATCCTTCATGTACAGATTGCTTATGTCATTTGTTCTTGAAAATCCAATCTATATCAAGTAGTTGTGCAACCTCTCATACCATGCTCTGGGAGCTTGCTTCAATCCATATAGTGCTTTGTTTAGTTTGCACACCATGTGTCTTCTGTTTGGATCAATAAAACCTTCTGGTTGTTCTATGTAAACTTCTTCTTCTAGTATACCATTCAAAAATGTAGACTTGACATCCATTTGATATAACTTGAAATCTTTATAAGCAGCATATGCAAGCAGAGTTCTTACTCCTTCCAATCTAGCTACGGGGGCAAATGTCTCCCGATAATCTATTCCTTCTTCTTGTGCGTAGCCTTTGCATACCAGCCTAGCTTTGTTCCTAGTGATTTCACCATTTTCATTCATCTTATTCTAAAACACCCACTTTGTTCCTATAACATTTTTGTTTTCAGGTCTCGGCACCAGAGTCCAAGTATCATTCTTCTCTATCTGGTCAATCTCTCCATTCATTGCTTGTATCTAGTCTTCATTCTCCAATGCTTCTCTAGTCAACTTAGGTTCAAATTCACACAGTAGACATGTTGGATCCTTAGTCTTACTTCTTGTCTAAATTCCAGTATTTTTGTCTCCAATTATCTGTTCAGGTTGTGATGTCTTCTTACATATTTTGCCAAAATAGGTTCAGCTCCTCTCTCCTCTATTTCATCATGTTCCTTGACAAGATTGTCAAATTCAACTTATGAATGCTCATCAACCTCTTCCTGATACACAATAGCATTTTCTTATAGCTCGACATGTTCTTGTTCTCTCTCGGCATTGTTTTCCTGATGCTCGACAGCATATGTCTGTCGCTCAACATTGCTTACCTAAGACTCGGCATTAGGTGCAAGTTTATTACTTACCTCTTCTTCTTCCTCAATGTGCACAAAAGAACTATAATCTCCTGGTTCTCTTTTACTATCAGCTTCATTTCTTTCTGCATACTCATCAATTTTGACATTCACACTTTCCACAATTTTGTTAGTGTTAGAGTTCAAACACTTATAAGCTTTACTTTTTGTGGAATATCCTAGGAATATGCCTTCATCACTCTTAGCATCAAACTTTCCATTCCTAGCATCTCTTAATATATAGCACTTACTTCCAAAGATTCTAAAGTATTTAACACTCGGTGCATGTCCATGCCATAATTCATAGGGTGTCATATTTTTACCTTTCTTGATTTGTACCCGGTTAAGAGTGTAGACAGCAATGGTTATAGCTTCTTTCCAATATTCCTGTGCCACATTCTTTTCAATCAAAAATGTCCTTGCACAATCCAAGATAGATCTATTTCTCCTTTCTGCTATACCATTCTGTGGAGGTGTTCTAGGTGCAGACATCTATCTTTTAATTCCTCTATCATTGCAAAATAGATTAAATTCATTTGATGTAAATTCTCCACCTTGATCAGATCTAAGACATTTCAGGTTCCTACCTGTCTCCTTCTCAACTTTAGCCAAATACCACTTAAAGAATTGAAAAGCTTCAAATTTTTCTTTTAGAAACATTACATGCATCATCCTAGTATGATCATCAACAAATAAGATAAAGTATATAGCACCACAGTAACTTTGTACACCCATAGGTCCACAAAGGTTAGTATGAACCAAATCTAAAATGTTTTCAGAAGTAAAGGATTTGCTCTTGAAACTTGACTTTGTCATTTTTCCTAATTGGCATTCCTTGCACATCACATTCTCAGGTTTCTTTAATCTAGGTAGACCTCTTACCTTTTTCTTCTTACTTATCTCTACCAGATTGTCAAAGTTAATATGACACAGCCTTTTATGCCATAACCAAATATCATCAAGTTGTGTAAACA
Source organism: Chamaecyparis obtusa (assembly GCA_027943335.1). NCBI lineage: Eukaryota > Viridiplantae > Streptophyta > Pinopsida > Cupressales > Cupressaceae > Chamaecyparis > Chamaecyparis obtusa. Next base: position 964,202 of record BSBK01003002.1, read on the forward strand.
TGTTTCTTCAGATAGGTCAAGATAGAACAAATTACCTCTAGTCTAATCTCCACTTCCAATCAATTCTCCAGTAGCATCAAATATTTTAGCTTGTTTGTGATGAAATTCCACTCAGTAACCAGTTTTGTTTAGCTGAGCAATGTGTACACGAAAATGTGACACTTTTGTGAATCCTTGCATGCAAGGAGACTCAAGAACAAGTCCTCACAAACTGATTCACAGCTCTCTATCTGAGTGTGTGCAGAGATTTGATGTTGAGGCCCTCAGAATGACCCAGTTACTCGTGCAAGTACACATTCAGAACGAGAGATTCGCAGATGAATAGCAAGAATGCTAATCTTTGTTGAATCTAATCCATACATGTAAATGAAAACTAATCTAAATATGATTGCAATGCATTAAATAAACTAATTTATTCAAATGGAATATATCTATATGCAATGCAATGAATTAAAGTAAAATGATTTGAAATTAAACTAAAATGCTTTGAAATTAAACTAATATGCAAATTAAACTAAATATGCAAATCTAAAAGCTATTGATGATCTCAAAAGCTCTAATGAAAATTGCAGCGTAATAACGATATGAAAATTCGAGATCCTTGTTGAGAAGGAGAGGGCTCCTTTTATAACAAATTGTGGATTTTAATGCAAATCTAGAAGCAATGTGGGATAAATGAAAAAGGGGAAACAAATGACGTTTTTAGCAAGTTTGTAGGAAAATAGAATTCTTTTTATTTTATTTCTCTTATTAATCAATTTGTTTCTTTTTCCATCACAAGAGATATTTGAGAAGATATTTTATTTATTTAATTAAAAAGAATAATATCTCTCCTAATTAAATAAAATAAAATTATATAATTTAAAGATAAATATTAATGAAATAAAATAAAATCATTTAATTAAAAAATGAATTTTAATTAAATAACCTTATTTCATTTAAGGAATATTTATTTCAAATAAATAATGTTATTTTATTTATTTAAAAGGGATTTATTTTTCTTAATTAATTAAATAAAATTAATGAAATATTCAAACCTTAGGAAGAATTGAGATGATTCAAATAGTTATGATTTGATCAAGTAAAGTATTGATTCAGGAATTGATATTTGGTAAATTGAATAAATGGGGCCCAAAGTCTAGGCGACCATTTTAGGGTGCATACATTTGCCCCTCTTTGAGTAATGTGAGGTCGACTTGGGATCACATGCAGTCAAAGAATGGAATTGAAGTGTGAGATTGATTTGGGATCACAAAACAACCCAGATGTGTGTTCAACGGATGGGAACACATCAGGACATAGATAGGCAGATTGAAAAAGATAAGGCCAACACCTGTGAATAGGTAATTGTCAAGTCTCAAATAAGAGATAAGAATCTCAACCAAGGTTGCCCCAAGAGAAGCAATTGATAAATTTGATAAAGCTGAATCAAGCATTGAAGTTTGGTAGATATTGCCCCCTCGTGATCGAAATCGAAATGAGATAGAGGAGAAACAGTAAATTGATAAATTTGATCAAATCAAACTAAAGATAAGGTTCTTGATGTAAAATGAAAAATATAAGAATCACAGAACCAAGGTAGATCAAGAAGAAAATTATGCCCGTAGGTTGAATTAGAAGACAAGAAGTGGGGTGAAGGCGAATGGAAGATAGAAGTTTGGAAGAAATGGAAAGAAATGGAGAAAAGAAAGAGAAATTGCCTTGAGAAAGAGGATGCATCAAAATCAATCAACTGTTTAAGATTGGGAATTTCAATTGAGATCACAAAAGAAGATAAGGAAATGAAGAATGTGATCATAGTTGACTGAAAGTCCACAAGAAAGATGAAGGAAACCCTCTCAAACTCATAATGCAGCCTAAAAGTGCAAATTTAACATGAAGCCTAAATAATGCAAGCTACATGAGAATGCAAAGGTGTACTTGCAATAGGGTAACATAGGTTTGTTTGTGTTCATCATTCATTAGAGAATGTCAAAGAACTTATTTTCATCATAGGGCCATTATTACCAGACATCGAACGATCACACAATCAACACTAGTCACAAACGCAACTATGAAGATATGAATGTGATGGATATCAGGAATGTGGAAAGATTCTAACATGAGCATCAAAGACATAAAGGTCAAGATGACTGCAATGTTATCTTACCCAATTTAATGTAGCAAAACCATGCTCGCATGAAGGCATAAATGTCGAGATGACCATGAGAATGGTTGTGCAAAAACAGTCAAGGATGATGCCTTAAATCTCTGAAGTGTGTCAAGGAGACAACAAGAGACACTCAAGATAGTCAAGAACACACCCACAAGCAGAAAGCAAATAAAAATGTGCCCCATGCCCCAAGTCCTCTAGCTATGCATCATGGAGAGACTTATTAGACAAAGGCACTCAACGAAAATCAATAACAGTCAGCACACAAAGAAAATGTCATGACATATCTCAAGCATTAAGTGTTGCATTTAAAAATTTAAGTGTGTAAACTAATACTGAGTTCCGAGGATAACGATCGAATGCTTGCTAGCTGGTAAGATCACATGACCAAACTGGATAAGACCAAACTGATAAGTGTTGAAAAACACTCGATGTCAGGAGTTGTGTTGAAAAACACAGTTGGGGTGGTGTTGAAAAACACCCTTTGCGAGGTGTCCTAAAGACAAGCATATCCAAGAGACCAAAGAGAACACAGTGATGCCCCCTAGACAAAGACAAAGACCAATTCCAAATCAAGGCAACAAGGATGAGGCATGATGGAGAAAGGCTAAGTGTCAAGGACGCATGTTAAGAAATAGGGGTGCGAAGGCCTCAAGTAGTGCCTGTTTCCAGGTTTTCACCACTTGGAAGAATTTTTTCAGGACTTTTTATAATTTTTTTTTTGTTTTTTTGCTACCAAGGTGCCTGTTTCCAAGTTTTCACCAAGGCACTTTTTCTATTTTTTTTTTTTTAAATTTTTTGATTTTTCAATTTTTTTGGTATTTTTGGAATATATAATTTTTTTGAGATACATCAAAGCGCCTATTGCTAGGTTTTCACTAAGATGATAATTTTTTCAGGACATTTTCTGATTTTTAGAATTTTTTCAGCATCATATATGAATTTTTTTGGAATTTTTTCAGGATCAATAAGTATGTACAAAGGATGTCCCTAGATAGAACGGGCATCAAGGATAGAACTTCTTCAGGTGCAAAACATTGATAGGCTCAGGGAGCTGCTCCCCCTTTTCAGTAGATAGTAGATAAGCACCTGTACCAAAAGCTGCTGTGATAATGTAGGGTCCAAGCCAATTAGGTTCAAATTTGCCCTTCTGTTCTCTATTTTGTTGGTTCTTAGGATTCTCTCGAAGGACAAGATCGCCTACTTGGAATTCTCTAGGGCGAACCTTTTTGTTGAATGCCTTGGACATCCGCTTTTGGTAGACCCTCAGATGGTCAAATGATGCTTTATGCTTTTCATCCAGAAGTTCCAATTCTTGTAATCTCATGGCGCGATAGTCTTCATCTGTAACTAGACCTTTGAGAGAGACTCTAAGTGACGGAATCTCAACCTCTAAAGGTAACATAGCTTCAGCGCCGTATGTGAGGGCAAAAGGAGTAGCCCCAGTTGGAGTACGAATACTTGTTCTATAGGCCCACAAGGCTGGGTTTATCTGTAGGTGCCAATCTCTACCATTCTTATGAACTGTTCTGTGTAAAATCTTGAGAATGGTTTTATTTGAAGCCTCTGCCTGACCATTTCCTTGTGGGAAGTAAATGGAGGACCAATGTTGCTTTATCTTAAATCTTTGGCATAGTTGTGTAAGGTCCTTGTTTTTGAACTGACCTCCATTGTCAGTGATGATCTCAAATGGTACTCCATATCGACAGATGATATGGTTTAAAATGAATAAAGAGATTGTCTTGCCGGAGGCAACAGAAAGTGGAACAACCTCTACCCATTTTGTGAAGTAGTCAGTAGCAATGATAATGAACTTGTGTCCACCTGATGAGTTGGGATGAATCTGCCCAACAAGGTCAAAGGCCCATCACTGAAATGGCCAGTGATATATAGAAGGAATTAGCTCCCTACTTGGAGCATGTATCAGGTGTCCATGTTTCTGACATTTTTCACAAGACTTGGCAAAAGCTACCGCATCTATCTGCATCGTAGGCCAATAGTACACTGCCCTAAGCAACCTTCTAGCCATGGAAAGACCATTAGAATGTCCCCCACATATGCCCTCATGGATGTCAACTAGCACTTGATCAGATTCCTCCTTTTCTAAGCACCTAAGAAGTGTTCCATCTAGACCCCTCCTGTACAAATCACCAGAGATGAGGGAATGGCGAGAGGTGTTACAGACAAGGTTTCTTCTTTCAGATTGATTAAATGTGTTGGGGATGATGCCATCATGGAGATATGAGTAAATAGCACCATAGCGAGAGGATTCATGATTGACAAGGGTGCAAATGACATGGTTTTCGGGTGAGTCAAATATGGGATGACGTAGCTCTTCCACTAGGAATTCATATCTGGACTCATGTTCTTCTAATTGGAGAAGCGAAGCAAGGGTGGCCATAGCATCAGCTGCTTTATTCACAGCCCTAGGGATTTTCTGAAAAGTGACAAAAGTAAAATACCGTCTTAATGAATCAACCATTTTTTTGTAAGGTATTAACTTGTCATCTTTTGTTTGATATTGCTCATTGACTTGATTAATGATCAACTGAGAATCCCCATAGATATGTAGTTCTGTGATATTCCACTTTATAGCCATTTTTAGTCCATTTGTTAAAGCCTCATACTCGGCTATGTTGTTTGTGCATGGGAAGAGTAACTTGTAAGATTTGGGAATAGTGTACCCATGTGGAGAGACAAACAACACACCAGCTCTAGAACCGTTTTGCATGTAGGAACCATCAAAGAACAGTTTCCAGGATCTCTCAGTCAGGTACATAATATGTTCATCTGGGAAATTGACTTGAATGGGCATATTATCTTGAATTGGGAAATTAGCCAGTTGATCTGCAATAGCCTGGCCTTTGATTGCCTTGCGCTCAATATACTCTATGTCAAATTCAGAAAGAATCATCATCCATTTAGCAAGTCTACCCGTGAGAGCAGCTTTACCGAGCAAGTATTTGAGAGGATCAATTTTTGCTATGAGGTGTATGGTGTACGCAAGCATATAGTGTCACAATTTTTGAGAAGCAAATACTACTGCAAGGCAAGCTTTTTCAATACTAGTATAATTGACCTCATAAGCAACAAGAGTGTGGCTAATATAATATATGGCCCTTTCTTTCCCTTGTTCATCTAATTGAGCCAACAATGCCCCCAGTGAAGACTCAGTAGCTGACACATACAAAATAAGAGGTTTTCCTGGAATGGGAGGCATTAAAATGGGAGGACTTGCCAAGTATTCCTTAATTTGATCCATGCTTTTCTGGAAATCCTCATTCCAGACACATTGAACACCTTTATGCAAGTTTTTGTTAAAGGGTTGTGCTCTATCTTCCAATTGTGAAATAAACCTCCTTATGGATTGAAGGCGCCCTTGAAGACTCCTCATCTGACTGATATTTTTGGGAGGTGGCATGTCTATAATGGCTTGGACCTTTTCGGGGTCCACTTCTATCCCTTTGGCTGAAATGATGAATCCCAATAATTTTCCAGAAGTAACACCGAATGCACACTTTTTTGGGTTTAATCTTAGTTGAAATTGTTCCATACGATCTAGAATTACTTCTAAATCAGCCAAATGTGTTCCTCTTTTCTTAGACTTAGCGAGGGTGTCATCCACATAATCTTCCATATTCTTATGCATCATGTCATGGAAGATGGTTGTCATAGCTCTTTGGTAAGTAGCTCCTGCATTTTTCAATCCAAAGGGCATGACATTCCAACAATAAGTACCCCATGTGCATGTGAATGCAGTCTTTTCTTGATCCTCAGGAGCAATCTTGATTTGATTATACCCAGAAAAACCATCCATCAAGGAATAGATTTCATAGCCCGCCGTCATGTCCACTATCATGTCTATGTTAGGAAGTGGAAAATAATCCTTTGGGCATGCTCTGTTAAGATCTCTAAAATCTGTGCAGATTCGGATGGATTTATCATGTTTAGAAATAGGTACAATGTTGGAAATCCAGTCAGCATAGTCGATGGCTCTAATGAATCCTGCACCAAGGAGCTTTTCTAATTCGGCTTTCACTAAAAGAGCTATATGAGGGTGCATTTTTCTCAACTTTTGTTTGACTAGTTTCACACCTGGAGCTATGGACAAATGATGCATAATGAGATTAGTGTCCAACCCTAGCATGTCTGAATATGTCCATGCAAAATTAATTTTCTTCTTTTGGAGGAACTCAGTGTAGGCTTTCTTTTCTTGAGGTGATAAAGATTTAGCCAAGTGTACAATTTTTGGAGCCGCTTCTGTACCCAAATTAATAGCTTCCGTAGGTTCAACCAATACTGATGATCTGTCCTGAAAATAGCTTGGGAGACTATCAAGTACCTCATCTGTAGGTGCCTCAGAGAGGTTTTCACCTTTGGATACGTCTTTTTTTGTTACTTTTTTTGGTTCTGACACCGCCACACAGTGGTTTTCACCATCAAAACTCTTATTTTTTTTATTTTTATTTTTAATCTTGTGACTAAGGTACTTGATGTCAGGTTCTGTCATACTGGTAGCCGATTCACTGGTGGAAGAGACTACAGGTTCAATGGCATTTAGATAGCAGGTGATCTCATAGTCATTGTGAAATGTCAAGAGTTGAGGCTCTTGATAATGTTGAGACCAATCAATAAGGTTGGGGTCAATAAGGGGTAGGTTAATGACTGGTTCAATATTAAGGATATAGGTGGTGTCATCTTTGGTGACCACAGAATTGGAGTCTGTCAAGTATCCCTCTAAGGTGTCTAAATTAGAATTTACCCGATCGAGCGAAGAATTGTCTACTAATGCGACACGTGGGTTCCAATCTTCTAATCTTACACATGACTCATTAGCTACGTCAGGTTGAGAACTATAGGCATGGACAACATCCATATCCAAGTCAACTATTGCGTCTGAGAGTGAATCCCATTCAAACTCATGAGAGTCTGTTTCTGAATTATTGTTGGGGCCTCGTGATGTAGAAGCCTCAAGATTTGGAAGAGTTTCCTCTCCTCTAGCAATTTTCTCAATCACAAAATTATTTGAATTAGCACCATCTATTGCAGCTGGGATGGAGACACTATCCATAGTCAATCTCACATTCATATAGTCACTATCTATCGCAGCTAGGATAGGAGGACTGTCAATTGTTAAATCTCTGGAATCTCCCCAAAGGCGATTTGTTGAAGGTACCCAATCATCTGTCATGTCTTGTTGATTTGTCAAATCTGGTACATATTTTGTGTCATCTTCACTATCCTGCCTATCAAGAAAGGGGACAGTGCACTTGTTATTCTTCATAAAGCCTAGGCCAACTAATTTCTTAGACTTACATCCAAAGAGATCATGATTAAGTGGTTCAGCTCTAGCATCTAACCTATGACTAAGAGGGCCATATCCTGGATAACCCATCTTCTTGACAAAAGCATATCCTCTCCCATAGGACTTAGGAGAGGGGGAGAAATTTTCATTGTGTTGGTACTTCTCCTCTTTGTATATCCAATCTCGAATAGCTACTTCCTCTTTTTCATCTTGTATTGGTATTGAGGATTCCACAAACTTGTCAAATAGTGTCATTGCCGAAGAAGATAGTTTCATCTCCTGTGAAGGTTTTCCATAGGACCTCGGGGAAACAGGCATCTATGCAAAAGAGTCAAGTTGATACCCCCCCATGCCAAGGTCTACTGACTTAAACTTGTCTTGACAGTCTGCTAAAGTTGCTTGATAATCCTCTTCTTCTCGATTAAGAGGGACATGAACATTGGCTGAGATTGAATTGACTGATAAGGTGCTATCCCCTGGTATGCAAATTTCTACTCCATTGTAGGGGAACTTAACACACTGGTGGTAGGTAGATGGCACCGCTTGCATGTCATGAATCCATGGTCTACCCAGTAAAATGTTGTATGCAAGGGGTCCAGTATCAACAATTTGAAACAAGATATCTTTTTCAACTGGGCCAATCCTGACAGGAAGGACAGCCAACCCCTTAGAACTTCGTTCTACCTCATCATAGGCCTTTATAGTGATCTTCTTTTTAGTGTCGATCACTTCCTCTGAATAGCCCAAATTTTTTAACAAACTTAAAGTACAAATATTTAGCACAGCACCCCCATCTATCAACACGCGCCTAACACGGGTTTTATGAATCATTACTTCAATGTGAAGGGCAAGATTGTGTGGATGGCTTAGGGATTTGTCATCATCTTCTGAGAAAGAGAGGTAATGTGGGCTAGTAATGTGATTCACCATGCCTTGAAATTGGTCTATATCTATGTTGTTGGGAACATTTTCTATGCGCAAAGCATCCTCAAGGATCTATTTATGTCTAGGGGACAACTCTAGGAGCTCCAAGATTGAGATCTGAGCTGGAGTTTTCTGTAACTGATCTACAAGATTGTAGTTTGGTTTAGGAGTAGTGGCAGACTTGGTGACATTCTTAGATGCCACTTGCTTGGATTTATTGGATGGACCTGAACTAGGACCTCTAAGAACAATAGGGTCTTGACTCCTAGTAACAGCATTAAGGGCATGAGAAGATAACCTAGAATGAGGACCTCTCAGCACCACAACAGGTTCTTTGTCAAAGATAGGGGGAGAGTCATAACCAGGTGGGTCCTTACTCCTCATCATATTCACACTTGGATCCACAACTTCAAGCATGTTTACCACATTTTCTACTACTATGTAAGTGTAGTTGATGGCAGCCTTGCCATCTTTTGGTTTAGAGGTTTCCCCCTGGTCATACTTAGGCAACGGCTCTTTAAATGCTTTGTGATCAGCATTGGTGTTCAGTCCATCCACCTTAAGCTTTCCATTCTCAATGAGATCTTGGATAATGTGCTTGAGTTTCCAACAATTCTCAATGGTATGCCCAATGCCATTATGAAACATGCAGAAAGCCTTCTCATCCCACCAATGTGGCTTAATGTCTGGGATGTAATGTTTTGCAGGATCTTGAGGATGTGCCAAGTTGTTAGCAATGAGAGTTTTGAGAACATCCTCATATGAGTCACCCAATTTGGTAAATTGTCGCTTCTCCTTTCTGGGCCTCTCCTGACATCTTGGTTTACTTTCTTGCTGAGGAGGTGCATTGAGCTTCATAGTTTGAACTACACTGGACAAGTGAAGGACACCTTGATCTTTAGGTTGGGGAGAGTCTACAACTCCATCATTGACAACTTGTTTGTTCTTGTTCCAATTATTGTTCTTCCCTTTATCCTTGTTGTTGTGTTGACCATTGTTGCCATTGTTGCTATGTTTAGTCAAAATGCCTTGTTCTTTGAGAACATCCTCAATGCGGCATGCAGTTTCAATCATGGTATCAAAGGAATTGAAGACTATCTTTTTGATCTCATATCTCATTTCAGGCACCAAGTTACTGACAAGTATGTCAATCTTTTCATCCTCATGGATTGTCCTAGGATACCGAGAGCACTGTCGTCTCCACCTCTGTAAGAAGGTAACAAAGGGTTCCCCTTGATTTTGTTTCAAGTTGCATAGGTCCAACATAGTAACAGATCTTGATAGATTATATGCGAAGTGTTGAATGAATCTATGAACAAGTTCTCTAAATGTTTTGACAGGGGGAGTGATATTGGTAAACCATTCCATTGCTTGTCCTTTAAGACTTCTAGGGAATAACCTCAGCAAATAGGAGTCATCCTGATGGAATTCAAAGCTCATAGTATAGAACTAGCGCACATGGTCATGTGGATCACCACTGCCATCATATTTATCGTATTGAGGGAATTCCACCCTCCTTGGAAAATCCTTCATACTCACACTCTTGTCGAATGGATTAGAACAAATCGAGTCTAGTAAGAATGAGCTCTGAGGTTGCATTATTTTCTCCATCATTTTCTTCATTTGGCAGATTTCTTCCTCTTGAGAGGGATTTTGCTTTTGTATTTTGTTGTCCACATCAAAATTATAAGGGACTCGGGCGCCCTTGTTGATTAGACTTTCCAAGAACTTATCTTTGTTTTGTTCCAAATACCTATCTACATACTGTTGGAAAATAGGCTCTTGTTGCATTCGCATAAAGTCTTGAGTATCAAGGTCATAATGTGAGCTACCACCTCCGTGTTGGGAACCATGATGTGCATGTTGGGAGTGTGGTCTTGAGTTTCTAGGAGGGGTTTGCCTCCTATAGTGAGCATACTAAGAGGCCCTTCTTCCTCTAGGACTAGGAGATCTAGAAGGGGTTCGTGACCGCCTTCTACTTCATGGTGTTCTGGAAGGGGTGGAGGGAGGAGAATTATTTCCACTATTAGCACCCCTGTTGTTGAATTGAGTGTTTAATTGTTGAGCTAACAGCCTATCTTGCTCCTCTTGGAATGCTTTTCTCTCTATGTCCAACAAGGCTCGTTGTTCCTCTTCGAGAAGCCTAAGTTTTTCTTCTTTTGCAGCTCGTTCATTTTGTGCAACTTGTTTTTCCTTCTCAATTCTTTTTAGCCTCTCACTTGTATGCCTTGAGGCTGTTCGGAGTGGAGAGTTTGGTCTTGAATGTTTGTACAAATCATTGGTATATGTTGCATTGACATGAGCATCACCAGGTTCATTGTCTTGGTCTTCATGTTGTGACCATTGGTCTGGGTGAGCTCGTCTCTCATGCCTGTCAGCTCGTTGATGTGCATCTAGGTACCTAGTGCTGATGGGGGGTGAACTAGGTTGAGCATCATGAGAGGAATTACCAAACAAAATCTTTTCTCTATGTCTTTCATAGATATCATCAAGGGTTTGATCCATAGCTTCCCTCTCCTGTCGAGTCATGGTATAACTCATATCCATACCTGAGTGTGAAGGTGCTGAGGGGGTACTCAAATCACTAAAATGGCTCTTTGGGTCAAACCAGGTGTCAGACTTACTCCTAGGTGACTGGTCAAATATTGGTTCCTTTTCCTTTCTCTTTTGACGAGTTTGAACTGGGGGTAGTTGGTTGAAGACTATCTAAGGTCGCTTTCCTTGGCTCACTTGATATCTTGTTGTTACTGACATGAAAGGGAGAGTTCAGGCAAATAGACAAATCTAGGAAACGTCAATACTAGACTAGGATAGTAAAAGTTCTCTTGTCCGAGAGAAATAGTGAAGTAGAACTGTTGCAAGTAGGTGCAAACCAATACTTCCACAGAGGTGCTCAATTCTTGGGTGAATACCCTAGCACATATGGATCAGGAGGATGACTTACACAAAGTACTGAATTTGAATGTATGAAAATGGGTGGACAAAGAGATTACTAGCACTCTCCAAGTGTGTTATCAAAGAGTCTGAAAATTTATCTATTTGACAGGAACAATTCCTAATTTGTCAATATCAAGAAAAATTTCTTATGGGATCAAGGATCACTAACTCAAAAGGTCAAGGACACAAGAACCCTAAATACAGAACAGGTCTCTAGAATTGGGACAAGTCATTGAATCGAAGAACTCAGTATTTCAGTTTGTTGTTGATGTTCAAAGATCAAGCAAGTATATCAACGGATTTGTATCAAGCACATAAGACAGCAATCAGGGAGTTCAAGCAAGCAAGTGTCTTCAAACAATGAGCAAGGGGCAAAGCAACCTTGCACATGAACAAGAATAGTGACTTAGTATGCAACTCCTTAAAGATGCTACTTGTGTATGTTCTTGAGAATGTTTTAGCAGGCACTCAGAACACAACAACATCCTAGCAAGCTGTCGAGAAGGATATACATGGCTTTTCTAAAGGGCATCCTCGATATACGCAAGGTACGTGAGGCCCAAATCCGTAGATGAGAAGAATCAAAAATCACACAGCCAGGGGGAGACGGTAACCCAAATCTCCTCCTTCACTTCTCAAAGGTATAAAGTTCTTTGAGGCTTAGCCAAGAGTGAAATCTAACTCATTCCCAAGAGAGGTGTCTTTGGATTCACCTCCCGATATTTATACTCCGCCGGAACACGGGAGTTAAGGTCGTCCCTTGAGGTGATGAAATTCCCAAGCAGGCCTTCTAAAAATGAAAAAGTAAGTAATTCTCTATCAAAAGGTATTGAAAAGCACTAAAGGTGGAACACTTAACGCTTAGAGAAAATATGAGGTGAGTCCACAAGGTGGAACACTTAATACCTCACACAAGCTACAAACGAGTCCACAACCTAGAAAACAAGTGAGTTCCAGAAAGCACAGAAGGGTTGCCTAGTGGAACAATTAACACTTATTTCCTATAGACCCCTCCCCTTTAATGTGGCACTGAGATTGCAACCACAGGGCAGAAATGAGGGGCCGGCAGATCAGCGAGTCCAATAACCCAAAATAGCAATCTAGATCAATCACAAGTAATCTAAGACGGCTAATCAATAAGACTGTTTTGATATTTGAAACCAAGAATTACTTAATGTTTAAAAGACAGGCATTCACTTTAAATACAAACTTGCATGAAAGCAAATCTATGTTCATTTATTTCCCATTAAGAGCATAAAAGAAATGTGTTCTAGGAAAGCGTGTAACACTCAAGCCAAACATGAGAGCTTAATTTTATGCCCAAAATCAAATGTTCTAGAGATTTTGAGAATGTACCTTAAGTCCAAAGATCTGCAATCCAGAATTTAGCACACATCTGAAAGTACAGAATGAAGACAAATCAATGGCAAACCATAATCATTAGAAAGCAAAATCTCAATCAAAACCTAAAAAACATGCCATTGACAGAATACGAATGTCAATTCAAACCATATAACCTTTTGTCAAACCCAAAACCAACTTAATAATCTGAACTTCATTCAAATCAGATTCGATGTGATAGCTAATGATAATGGTTAATCATAACCATTCACTGATATACTTTGAAAACATCCCCTAACAAATTATAAAACAAAATTAAAATGATGAAGAATGCTTATCACATCTACAAGTTTTCTAGCTACGATTGCTCAATTCTGTCACAAAATGCAAATGGGATGTTCAGATTTGAATGGAAACCAAATAGCAAGAAAATGATGATTATACATGGAATAAATTTTCTTGTTTATCCATGACAATGGATTGAACAAAATTATATTTACTCAAAACACCAGAGCAATTGCAACCAGTTAACTAAGAACATCTGCGACAACTACATTAATGGAGTATAAATAAAAAGATCCTTACCCATTTCAATACCTTACTTGTCAGAATATCAATAAGCCATCGTATTGGGGTAAGTCGTGTGTTGAGGCTATGCAAGTTCTTAATCGTATGGGAGTTGAGGGCGTGAAGGCAAACCACTTTATGTTTTTGAATGTTATCGGCATTTGTAGAGGGTTAAAAGCATTAGAGCATGGATTGCACGATCATGGTCAAATCATCAAGATGGGAGTTGATTCAGTTGTCCATGTGGGGAGTACTCTCATTGACTTGTATGGCAAAGGTATAACCTTGAATGATGCGTGCAAAGTGTTTGACACGATGCCTGATCGAAATACGGTCTCGTGGTCTGTTATAGTTGTTGGGTACTTGCGGCATGGAAATACTGATGATGCGGAACAACTTTTTCAGAAAATGCCTGAACGAAATATGGTTTCTTGAAATGCAATGATTTCAGGATATGCACAGAATGATAGGATAGATGATGCACGCGAACTGTTTGATAGAATGCCTGCAGCAAACGAGTGGAAAAAGGCATAATAATGAAATCATTGTTTGTCACAAGACGCATGTGAATCCCCTGACAAGGTAACGAGAAATGAGCAGCAAGACTATTTTCATAAAATCAATACCATAGGCTTTCATAAATATCATAGGCGCAAAAGAGTGCTTTATAATTTACTCCATTCAAATGTTTGACACTCGATTACGAAACATCCACAAAACAAAATGGACTCTAATGGTTCAGTCCCGTAATACTGTTATACCCTATCCATTGCTATCAAAACTTATTTCAAATTTGATTCAATAACTATTAACTCTTCCAATGAAAATCGATACGAATAATTGACTTGGATCGAAATAGAAAAGGTTATTTGAAAATATCCAATATCCAACAGCAATAAAGATCTTCGATCAAAATGCTAACATTAAATAGTTTGAATACAACTTCACACTCCAACATAATTTAATCCATCAATACGTAATCAGTAAAGAATTTCGGAACAGAGAATTAGGAATCAAAAATGTGAAAAGTTGATAAATAAAACAGTCTTCTATACTTAGAATCCAACAAACAATACTAATGCCTTTGTTTTATTAACTAAAAATGGCATCAATATTAACTGTCAACGTTGAATCAATCGAAATGTAAACATAAGCTTGTTTAAAGCGGCAACAGACTAAAGCGACATCAATTTTAACTTGAGAAAGTGCAAGTTAAAATGCTTTTGAATCAATATTGCAGGCTTTGAAAGATTAATTTGAAGTTCAAATGTAAACCTCAAATGACAAGTTTCTCAACAGCGATTTGCATTTAAAATCAGGCATTATTGCTCCCAAAAATACATTTGATGTCTGCTAAAAGTGCTACTTACAGCTGGGACCGACTTTTAAAGATAAAAGACATGCAAAAACAATACCATTGCAATTTAAAACAAGATGCTATCCTTCCCAAAAATTGTTGCAATTTAAAACAAAAAGATCCTTAGTTCATTGTCATGAAAACCGAAATATCATAAAATGGATTCTTGGTCATCGATATTCAGGAAGGAACAAAACTGAAATATCATAAAATGGATTCTTGGTCATCGATATTCTTGGTCGTGGGTTCAAGCCCCACGGTGGGCGCCAAAATGTGTACACGAAAATGTGACACTTCTGTGAATCCTTGCATGCAAGGAGACTCAAGAATGAGTCCTCACAAACTGATTCACAGCTCTCTATCCGAGTGTGTGCAGAGATTTGATGTTGAGGCCCTCAGAATGACCCAGTTACCCGTGCAAGTACACATTCAGAACGAGAGATTTGCAGATGAATAGCAAGAATGCTAATCTTTGTTGAATCTAATCCATACATGTAAATGAAAACTAATCTAAATATGATTGCAATGCATTAAATAAACTAATTTATTCAAATGGAATATATCTATATGCAATGCAATGAATTAAAGTAAAATGATTTGAAATTAAACTAAAATGCTTTGAAATTAAACTAATATGCAAATTAAACTAAATATGCAAATCTAAAAGCTATTGATGATCTCAAAAGCTCTAATGAAAATTGCAGCGTAATAACGATATGAAAATTCAGGATCCTTGTTGAGAAGGAGAGGGCTCCTTTTATAACAAATTGTGGATTTTAATGCAAATCTAGAAGCAATGTGGGATAAATGAAAAAGGGGAAACAAATGACGTTTTTAGCAAGTTTGTAGGAAAATAGAATTCTTTTTATTTTATTTCTCTTATTAATCAATTTGTTTCTTTTTCCATCACAAGAGATATTTGAGAAGATATTTTATTTATTTAATTAAAAAGAATAATATCTCTCCTAATTAAATAAAATAAAATTATATAATTTAAAGATAAATATTAATGAAATAAAATAAAATCATTTAATTAAAAAATGAATTTTAATTAAATAACCTTATTTCATTTAAGGAATATTTATTTCAAATAAATAATGTTATTTTATTTATTTAAAAGGGATTTATTTTTCTTAATTAATTAAATAAAATTAATGAAATATTCAAACCTTAGGAAGAATTGAGATGATTCAAATAGTTACGATTTGATCAAGTAAAGTATTGATTCAGGAATTGATATTTGGTAAATTGAATAAATGGGGCCCAAAGTCTAGGTGACCATTTTAGGGTGCATACAAGCAACACTTAAAAAATTATAATTAAGACCTTCAACCCAATATGCATTTTCACAAGATATCTTATCAGTCAGTTTAATCAAACCTTTTCCTCTAATAGGACATGGTGCATCATTACCAAATTTTACACTTTTACCTCTATAATGATGTAGGGTCTCAAACTTATTTTTGTCACCAGTCATGTGATGTGAACAACCACTATCAATAATCCATTTATCATTCTTGTTCACATAGGATATCAATGCAGTTTTCTCATCCTCATTAGATTCATCTTTCATTGCAACATAGACTACCTCAATTTCAAAATCATCACTGTCAGTGTCAGTTTCTTTTTCAGCAATGTAACAAGATTTCTTACCTTTTCCTTTGTAGTCTTTGCTCCATCGGTAGCTTCTGTCATCCCTTTTGTCTTTGTGTTTGCTTTTCCTTTCATCCTCTTTATCCTTCCTGTCAGGACATCTAGCAACTATATGACCAACTTTATTACATGCAAAACATATTATAGGGAGTTTACCTTTATACTTTCCTTTTCCCCTTCTTAGTCTTCTAGCCATAAGAGCTTCTAGATCTTCTAGTTCTTCATCAGATGTGTCACTGTCACTTACCCTTTCACTATCACTTTCACTTTCACCGATGCATCTTTCTTTTTCTTTCTTTGTCTTGTTCAGAACTAGTTGTGACTTGAAAGAAGATTCAACATTACCAATGCTTCCAACAGTGAAATTATCATAGTTAGAGAGTTCAAAAGTAGTCATCTTAACAACCAAAATTTCCAAAGTAAGCACATTAGCAAAGTTACATCTAGATTCCTGAATAGCTGAGATCTTAATAGCATATATAGGATGCAGGGTTCTTAGTACTTTCCCAATTATAGTTTCATCATCAATAACCCCATTTGCTCCTTTAATAGCATTCACAACTTCTTTTATTCTACCACAATATTGTGCAATGTTTTCACCTTCTTGCATTCTCATTTCATCAAACTTACCTCTAAGACTCTTGGCCTTTGCTTTCAACACATTTAGATCACCACCATAGATGCTTGCAAGAGTATCCCACATATCCTTTGCAGTTGTGCAATCCTTAATGTCTTCAAATGCAGGATAGCTTAGGGTAGATGCAATTTCCAGCATTGCTTGATTATGTTCTTGCTTAGCTCTCATTTCTTCAGTAGTCAAAGGTGCGACAGGTGAGACATAACTATTTTCAATGTAGTACTTTGCAGAGTCACCAATACTAGCTAGGTGCAACTTCATCAAGCTTTTCCATGTAGGGAAGTTCTCCTTGTTCAGCTTCAGTACCTCCTTCTTATACATCCTGATCATTTGCTTCAAGCCCCTTTAAACTTGATTTTTGTAAACACTAATAATAAGCAACAAAGCTCTGATACCAATTGTTAATATGATTTAGAACAACAGAGAGGGGGGGAGGTGAATCAGTTGTTCTCAGGTCTTGATGTATAAAACAAACTTGAAACTTTTCCTTAAATCAGATCTAATAACCAAAACAAACTCGATCATCACTGATTCAATAACAAAAACATATAACAATGCAATCCACTACCCAACTGTAACTTAACTTGTAAAACATAGAAATGTTCAAACCAAAACATTCACACAAGTATTAACACTAGGATTTATAGTGGAAACCCAATTTGGGAAAAACCACTTTGTAACATGCTACTATTATTTTCACTCTTCTAAAGTGAGCTCAATAAAAAGCCAACTCGATCAAAGGTTACAATACACATTGTCAAGTGTGACCCGATTAAAGGATTTCAATCTCCCTGTTAAAAGTGAGCCTAGTCATAGGACTTACATACACTCCATTAGAATGAAACCTTGTTCAAAGGATTTAACATATGACTATTAGGTCAACCTCTGTTAAAAGGATTTTGACTGTTACAATGGTTAGAAAGTAGCAACAATATTTATCTGAAAAATATACAACTCACTTTGCAAATATCAGATCTGATTCCATACACTAATGCTAGTTTACTGACTTTGAAACTTTTCCATCTTTATCTCTAATCTGCTCAAAACTTTTCTTCAAGAAACCACCACAATTTCCTTCAGCCTTTTCTACTTATTCAGTCAATAAAATTTTACTCTTCCAGCATTCTCTATTCACCCATGCACTTGCATATCCAAATGCTCAGATCCTTTTATTCTTTCTTCAATTAGGTTAACTCATCTTTTGCCCCTCAATCTCATTCGTAGATCTTAGGGTTAGGTCAGATTCATTGAATCTACTTGCTTCATGTTCTTTGGCTCCTTTTCTAGAATAATCTCAAATATCTTAAAAATTTACAATAAAATGTTTTACAGTGCATTTAATGCTTTCAAACAATCAATAAATAAAGTCAACACGTTTTACATAATCCAAGAATTCAACAATGTCAGCTCCAAAATTAAATTCTCTTCAAATATAAAATTGTTGATGCTCGGTCAATACTGTGATCATCCACTTGGTCTTCATTAGAAAGCTTGGTCATTACTAAAAAAATTTCCTTGGCTTACATTGTCTTCCTCGGCAATTTATTGATGCTCGGTCGACACTAGAATTTGCTCGGCATATACTAACTCGGTTGACACTAACATAATTCGGCTTAAACATGATTTTTCCATTCTTTTCTTGGTTAAGCCTACCAGTTTAGTCTTCAGTCTTACTAAGATAAATAATACATTGTCTCATCATTGTGCAACATAGTCAAGTACACTTTGTAGTATCAAGATAACTCAACCTTTCCCTTAGGTACACCAAGCCTAAGGGACAATGTTGACATGGTACTACTGTGGAAAGTATGGACACCAAGCCTATGAATGTAGAACTAAGGTGAACAATGATGCTAACAATACTACTATGGAGAAGTTATGCTATACCTGTAACAAGCATGGGCATACTGCATGAGAATGTAAGGCAAAAATAAAGCAAGTATGGACTCCTAAGCAGAAAACACAGCGCAAGCCTTACCAACCGAAGAGACAAGGTAGCTCTTATATTTGGGATTATAACACATGGAATAAATGTGTTACATGTGGAAGGTATGGGCACATTGTAGCAAATTGTTACAAGAAACGATGGGCTTGACAATCAAGAAGCTGGACATACACTGGTATGGCATGTATGCACTGTCATAGAGTCAGTCATTTAAGCAAGGACTACAGAGATCGAGCACCAGATGAAAATCATGTATTTGAGAGTGGACACACTATTGCAGATATCATGAATATAAGGAACACTATGTGGAGGAAAGCATCTAATGAGAATGTTGAGTCAAGTAATGTTGTTGGTGAAACCTCATCCATTGGATTGGATGACATCGATAACTCCACTTAAGGTTACAAAGGTATGTATGGGACTGATATTTATAGTGAGCATATCTTACATACAGTTCCTTATACATGATGTACTTACACCAAATCAGCATGAATAAAGATGCATTATGGTTTATATGTTATGAGCTAACAATGTTATATAGTAGGTAAAAGAGAGACCGAGAGTTGGTTACTTGTCGGTAATCACTACACAAGGTTAACCGAACAACTGTGCAAACCGATAAAGAAATTCTACGTTAATCGAGCGACAAGTAAATTATAGTCTTCACTGAGCTGACAACTAGTATGTACCGAAAGATAGGTCAAGCATTTAATGCATGAAAGTTTGAGCAAGAATATCAAAAAGTCTATAAATACACGGGAAACAAAGCTCATTGTTACATTGCAATTTTTGAAGAGCGAAGATTTCAAAGAGAAGAGTTCAAGCTAAAATATTTTCAGAAGGATTCAAGGGTACTGCTGAATGAACCAACATCACTTTTTGACAACTCCGAGTAAGCTCATTTACTATCGAACGCATTGTTAACCTACTGCTAGCCAAAACCCTAAATATTTTATGGCATCTACATCATCTGCTAGCAAATCACAAAGTATTGAGGAGGAAGTAAATCTAATCGTTAGGGAAAATTTTGATGAGCCTAAGTTCAAGCCACATCCCAAGATTGCATCTCAAATAGATTCTATGGGCACTTTTTCAAGCATACCTGATAGGGTTTTATTGACAGAAGACGTAAGAGCGTATATCCATTGCAAGATTGGAGAAGTAGGAGACTTTGAAATTATTGCAGCAAATCAACAAGTTTGCGGCACCAATAGGAAATTGAAACCAGAACACAAGAAGATTGAGGAATCAGGGTTATCATGTGTCACATACTATCCACAATCATTTAAGATAGACTGGATTAGAATCGTATTGAGTATATATCACAATGGAAAATTCTAGTTGGATAAACCAATAGAGGTCACTAAGAAAATGATCAGTAGGGTTTTTGGCTACCCTACAACTGACAAGGCAAAAGCATTCCATAGCTCGTCATGAACAGATGTTGAGAAAAATATTGGAGCTCAATAGGATGGAAGGGCACTGAAAATTTCAACAATCAAAGACCCAACAATTAAATTCTTAGCACATGTGATAAGGTACAAAATATTTCAATCAAGCAGACTCAACAGCGTACCCTACAACGCAGTAGACATGGCACATAAAATTGTGAAGAAAGATCACTAGGTCAATCTTGCCGAAGTATTGCTACATCAACTATAGGAAAACATGAAGACCATAAGGACAAAGAAATCTAATACCTGTAAGTTTGGATCACTACTTGTTTGTATATTTTTCTATCTACAAAAGTATGTACATGGTGTCGGTAAAGTAAATTGGCAATCAGATAAACCGATAACGGCACATATCATTGATATGATGAATAAGTTAGGAGATAATCTGAATAAAGAATTTGATGCATACTTCAAAGAATTTCAGACCAAAATGCATCAAAGAAGTAGAATTCCAAGGGAATTAGTTGAAAAATTTGACATAGAAATTTGTTTTGTAGTCAACACAAATCATACTATGATAAGAGCAGTTGAACCTAGAATAAAATGGCTGGCACCTATGGGTTACGAAATGAACCATGATTTTGGTTTGAAATCTATTAATGCACTTCTTGCATTTCCAAAAGAGCCCACTGCCACTAGGTTCATAACATATGAAGAGGCCAAATCAAGAATCACAACAGGCATAGAGATCGGTAAAATATCTAGGAAGGAAAAGAAGATAAAGAAAGACCTTATTGCTAAATTTGGAGATGTATCTGACTCATCAGAGGAGTCACAGGTTAAAGAAACAACTAAAGGTCAGTTACAGTTGGCTGACAAACCATATGATAGTGAGGAAACCTAGTCTAAAGAAGAAAAAAATCCCACACCAGTTCCTCCAACCAAAGCTCAAAAGAAGAAGAGGTTTCCAATACAAGAAGGTACCAAGAAAAGATCATCAACTGCAGCCTCATCCCCTCCAAAGAAAGGAGTAGTAAAAATCACAAGACTGAGGGCAGCTACACCGATGAAAACATATGCAAAGAGGAATTCAAAAGTTGTAGCTGAGGCACTAAAGAAAAGGAGAAGACTTATAAGAAGTAAGGAAGACCATGAGGATGAAGAAAAAGAAGATGACATCAATCAATTCAAGGTGGTTAGCAACAAGGTAAGAACAATAGATGAAACTATTGAAGACATAATTGAGAATGGAAACCTAGCTAATCTGGAAATAGGCAAATTTGACAAGATGTCAACTGAGGATCAAACCAAGTTAGAAGAGGTAATCATCTAAATGATGATAAAATTCAAGAAAGTTCCAATGGAATTTGCATGTTCATTACAGAAGAAGTTGGATGACAGTATAAATCAAAAGTGGGCTATTGCACTAGAAACTGAGAAAAGAGAGAGAGAGAGAGAGAGAGAGAGAGAGAGAGAGAGAGAGAGAGAGAGATCTAGTTCAGGTAGCTCCACATCTAAGCTATGCAGAGCTTAATGAATATATGGCTAAATATCAAGCAAGATTTAAGATCAAGAACCGAGCCATGATGATAATGGATGAAAATGTGGTAGATATGGATATAACAAGTGATTCCCTATGGACATCAATTCTTATAGCCGAAGAAAAAGATGAGCAAAAAGCATTCTTAAATCTATCTAAGAAGAGACAAAGTTCCAAAGATAAAAGTATTTGTATTAATGATGGCACAACAAAGAAGTCAAAGAACACTGGTATATCAGTTACCAAGGTAATTGATATCACCGAGAAAAAGGAAGAAATAAGTGTTTCACAAGATGCACCGGATCCAGTAAAGATCCAACTGAAGCAAAAAACTGATGATGATGTACTCATTGAGGACATCACAAATGGCGATCTTGATGACAAGGATGATGAGGATGTGAATATTGCACCTACACAAGATGAAGCAAAAGACACTGAATGTGCACTCACATCATTACCAGGTGAACTTCTTGTACTTGCAAAAGTAGTAGAAATCATTTCACAAGTACAACCCGACAACTCAGACCCCGAGCAACACAAAGACACCACAGGGGAACAAGAAACTAAGAAACCTATAGAAACAGATGAGGCTAACAAAACAAAGGCACATTCCACCAAGACAAAGGCAACAGATAAGACAAAGGAAATCGAGGTGATCCCAACCGACACAACAGCTACCGAGGAGCTGAAGAAGGAAGAGACTATGTCAACTAGGAAGGATACTCCAAGGATAGAAGACAAGGCTCTTGTCACTATTATGAAGAAATCACCCCCTGCACTGAAGAAGAAAAGGAAAGGAAAAGGGCCAGTCACTCTAGACAAAGTCATAATAATACCCAAGTGTGACCCAAGGACCCTTAGCCCCGAGGAATTGAGTAAATATGGGGAACGATGTTCAAGAAAGGTAGCACAAGAGAAGTTGAAGCAAGAACACAAACGCAAAGAAATATTAATAGATATTAGGGATATCTTACAACAAGTAGTACCTGAAGTAAACATTGATGAAGATATACCTATCATAGATCAAATTTCTTTACTTGCTGAGAAGATAAATGCCCCGGACACCGATGCAGATAAATGAATTGAAGAAAGGGTTGAATCCAAGATTCAAGACAAACTGGCAGTAAGAATCGGCCAAGAAGTGGCAATCAAAAAGGTCAAATTATCTGAGGTAATCACCGAGATAAAATCTATCACCTAGTTAATTTATCAATTCTTACTAAAGCTTTGTACTGTGGAAACCTTCACTACTGAGATCAGTGAAAGGATAAAAGGACTGGAAGTAGAAATCAAGGTCAATACAACTGCAGCTATAACCAAGCCAAGTGCTTTCTCAAAGCATATTCACCGAGTTCAAGAATTCCAGCGGTTAATAGCAGATCTCAAGAAACAAGAAGAGCACATCACAGATCAGGTCACTGAGTTATAGACAGAACTCCTTTCATACTTGAAAATTTTTGAAGCACACACTGTCAAAGCGGAACAACTAGTTACAACACCAGAAATTTCAGTGTTAGATAACATCTTTGACATGCATGAACAAGTCGATCTTGAGCATATTGCTCTCACCAACTTGAAAGAGGAATGGGAAAACCTCTTAGAGTCAGTGAAGAAAACCCACCTGCATATTTTTGACAAGATGTGAGTATACTTTACTTTTTGTATTTGGCATTACTATCAAAAAGGGGGAAAGCAATGTATATGTCATTTTTCCAAATATGTACACAGATGCTAAGTATACTACATATTATTGGAAGCATGCATCGAGGGGGAGAAAATTTTGATAAGTATATGTATATGGCAGAGATATAAGTTATATATAGAAAATTTTGTCTATATACATTCAAAGTTTTGATACTAATGCTAAAAGGGGAGATTTTTATCTCTATTGAGCATTCAAGGTTGTCATTAGTATCAAAGGTTATCAATAATATCGGTCGGTCACTTACATTGAGCAAGTCAGTAACCAGAAGCAAGACAGACTAGTCGGTAAAACATACACACCAAGCACTACATAGTTTACCGAGCAACATCATCACTGACACCAACATCGAGAGACAGTAAAAATTGAGTGTCAATAGACACCGAGTAGTTTATACAGTGTTTATCGATGATCACAAAAAATGGCATAGTAATCAAGAATGGTACATTCTTCTATGCAAACGGTTACAACTGATCGAAAAACATTTTACCAAGATCGAGGAATATTTAATGACATGATATTCATTAAATGCAATGTATATCTTTCGTAATAATTTGATCTAGGTCATTTTTGTATGCCGCAGATCTTAGGGTTATGACTAAGTTGTATAACCTAATTTTTGTTAAAGCGGCAAAACCAAAACACTATATATTTGTTTGTTTACATCATTTGTGATATGAACTGATATATGAAAAGGAGCACTTGAAGCACTTGCCTAACTTCAAGACTATCAGTTGACAGAGCATAATAGAGTACAGAGGAAATCAGATTGGCAGAATCAGAGAAGGCTACCGAGTAGGACAAAGAAAATAATTCATCACAATTAAGGTGATATTTTATCAGTACAAGTATTGATCTGTATCAGACAATTAAGTTGTCAATCAGTAGATAAATTACCTATTGCTTTCTAACAATTGTGATAGAGTTTTGGATAAAATCTCTTAACAGAGTAGACTTAACAGTCTTATGTAAATCTCTTAACCGAGTGCACACTTCATTAGTGTTGTTAAAATCCTATAACTAGGTAGATCTAGCTGATCTAATATTTTACTCCTAATAGGGTAAGATCACCAGAAGTGAGCAAAACTTGTAGCCCTAACAGACAAACCTTTTTTATCTGCAATAGTGAAGAATTTGTGGGTGTCATCCCCACCGTAGTTTTTACCTTCTAACAAGCGTTTATGTGTTACCAAAATACTTGTGTTATGTGATTGTCATATTGATTTCATGCTATTTACTTTCATTAGTTGAATGGATGAATGATATATGTAATTTGGTTCAAGTTATTTTGGTATGTTATTATTGTTTACTGTTATAGATTTGAAAGGTTTACAAGTAAAGTTTTTAGAGGCACTGAATCACCCCTCCCCTCTCAGTACCTATCTCTCCTAATTCCAACAGATCTTACTAAAAAAATTTAATAAAATTGATTCAATGAAATTACACACTTTTATCTATAGTTCCAAAAGCCTAGGGCATGAACTAAAAATATTGATGTAGTTTTTAGAAGGAAAATCATGACAAAAAATAAGTATGCATAAAGTCTCATAACATTCCTCCTAATTCTCATCTCTTTTGAGTAAATTACTACTATAAAATTATTTTGCTAAATTTTAAAAGTTGATAGAGAAATTGGAAACTTACTATTGTAAACAATTTTTCTAAATTTTAGAAGTTGATAGAGAAATTGAACACCTACAAGATCATTTTTTATTTATTTCAAAGACAAAATATCTTCACAAAGCTTTGCAATAATTATGTTAGTTAAAAACTTTTCATATTTCACATTAATTACTACCTTGCTAGTGGATAGAAGACAATTTACTCAAACTTCTATAATTTATCATTCATTGTACCAATATATACAAAAAGAATTAAAATAATATTTCAATGTTTAAAAATAAGTTTAAAAAATTAATATTAAAATTATTTAGTATTAATTTTCATTGTTTTAATATAAGCTCACTATTTTATTGCTCTTTCTAAAACAATTTATAGTTTTAATAATGAAACTACATAAAATGTTCTATTTAAAATTCTTAATATCTAAACAATGTGATCTAATATAGAAAATCATTTATCTTTCCTTGACATCCAAGTAAATTACTACAATAAAATTATTTTGCTAATAAAAGATTATTTTTTCTATTTTAGAGACAAAATATCTTTAAAAGTTTTGTAGTAATTATGTTAGTTAATAAATTTTCATATTTCAAATTAATTACTATCTTGCTACTGGATAGAAGACATTTTACTCAAACTTCTAGAATTTATACACCTAAATATTTCAACATTCAAATTTCAATAGAATAATATACACCTAAATATCAATTGGTAAATAAAATTATCAAGATAATACTTTAATCAAGAATTCTTAATAAAACACACCTATTACATGATTCCTTTTATTCCTACTATAATTTTCATATAATCATTTCCTAAACAAATCAATTTAACAAATAAATTACAATACCTTATTTAAAGAATGTAGATCCTAGCCAAAATATAAGTAAATCCAAACTCATAAAATAAAATAAATACCAAATGTTTTACCTAAACCTAATTTTATAAAATCTAAACTTAGTTATATTAACCATCCAAATGTATCCAAGTAACATAATATCTATCGGTGTCATTCTCTGTTAAGTCATCTTACATACACCTGGTTAGTTCCTCTAACAAGCCAAATGTGCTAGAGACGGGTATGAAACTCTCAACACCTACCCAAGATCAACTTCTTCTGGTGAACAACCCTACATGGTAAGATCCTCACTCAAGACAATCTCAAAAGAAGAAGCTTTCAATGGGTCAACTGGTGTGTTATGCAAATAGGATGAGGAAAGTATCAACCACCTCCTTATCCACTGCCCTTTTGCCTCAACAATCTGGTACAAAATTCTAGAAAGATTCAACATGACATGGATATTCAGGGAGGATTTGCAATAATTCATTTAAAACTGGGAATGCCCATCTTATTAAACAACTTTGGAAGATAATCCCTCCCCACGTATGTTGGCACCTACAGAGAGATAGGAACAACCACATCTTCAAGGATTGTGAAAACTTAGAGGACACCGTGCTGACGATCCTTGTGAAATTGGTTTTGGAAAACATCTCAGTTTGTAAGTGGAAACCCCCGGTGGACCCATCATCAATTGTTGATTGTAAGATGGATAGAGAATGGAAACTACCAAAATATTTCTATGTCTTTGACATCTCTAAGAGACATGCCAGGTTAAACATGAGATGGTCAACACCTACCCACCATGGTACAAGCTAAATTTTGACGGGGATGCTAGAAATGAGAAAGTGATGGGAGGAGGTATTATAAGATACCACAAGGGAGTCTTGATGTTAACTTTCACTAGAAATATGGGCTTTGGTTCCAGTAACTAGACTGAAGCCATGGCTCTCTTATGGGGGCTTAAATTTTTCCTCTCAATTGGAATTAAATGGTTGATCATAAAAGGGGACTCCATGCTGATTGTTGAAGCCATTAAAGGTAATATGGAAGCCAGATGGAGGATTGGAAGAATCCTTATGGACATAAGGACTATGTTGACAGAGTTGGAGGACTTCAAAATACAACACATTTTCAGAGAGGGCAATGTTGTGGTAGATTATTTGGTAGTTATTGGTATTGAGAGAGTGGGAGTTCTTTATTGGAGGAAATTGGAGAACCTCTTGGAGGCTACCAAATCCCTTATAGGTAGAGAGAAATAGGACTTCTAGTAATGATGATACAAGTTATTCTGTAAAGATGGAACTACTATTGGTTACTTAGGTCAGGATTGAGGAAGGGAGTTATCCTCATTATGATTTCAAATTCCTATAACTTTCATATGAGTACTTAGAGGACCCACAAGGTTATATGTATTAAAAATCTTCCCCTAACGTGTCAGTTCATGATCTTTCATGATATTCTCGAATGCAAGTCTAATCATATCTTTAATTAGGAAATGGCGATGAGAAATAAATGGGACCTTTTTAACATAGGGATGGATTCTAGACACTTCCTTTGGAGTTCAAAAAATGATAAGGTTGCAATTAAATAGTATGACTTCACACGTTCAAAAGAGTTGGATTTTACTGGTCTTGGGAAGGGCCACTTTGGGTAATAGTTACACCCCTTTAAGGAAATTTAGGAAGAAGTATTTTGGCATTTACAAACAATGTGGAAAGTTTAGTTGGCTATGTAATTGCTACACCATTGCTAGCAAGGATATTTGTGTTCAACACGCTAGAAGTTTTGGACATGGGAGATGATAGGGTCCGGGTGGAGCTAGATCACATTGAGGACCCCATCCACAATGACCCTAAGCTTTGGATGGTTATCGATGACGAGGGAATTATCTCATTCACAAAGGTTATGGAAGGATTTGATGAAAGGTACTCTCTCCAATTTATCAACAACCAGGATGAAAGGAAAGTAACCATGGGGGCATCACCTTTGAAGTCAATGAGGAAGTCATCGCCCAAGCTATTGGGTTGTCGATGGAGGGGAAGAAATGGAAAAGACCAGTCGGATCTCAGATGAAACCATCCTTAACCGCTCCTTTTGAAAAGGGGAGGAACATATTAAAATCCACAATGGCTTCGACAGAGAGGAGCTCCCCAAACACTAAGACAAGGTATCGACTGCTATTATAAGATATTTTACCCTGGAAGGCCATTTTGGTGTTTATTACTATTATAATTTTCCCCTTCCTAACCATTTCTGCCCCCATGACCTGAAATCCTTCCCTTTCTATTTTCTTCACGCCCTTGAGCACACTGTCAATGATGTTAGGGAGAGTAGGAGCCAAGGTAAAAAGTTCACCATCCTTCACCAACGCCTTATGCTCAAATTATAAAACTTTCACCTTTCTCTGTTCCCACTAAAAGCTATAACTATCCTAGGTGCCCCCTCCTCTTCGACCCCACTTCCTAGTACCACTAATGATAGAAAAGCAAAAAAGAAAGGGCTAAAATTACCAAAGACCCAACACTCGTCTCCCTAAGCTTCTCCTCTATCAAGGTCTCCCTCACAGACATGAAACAAGATTAAGAAAGATCCCTTAGGCCCCCCAAGTCCAAGGCTCCTAAAAACACAAAAATTGAGACCCAAATCCACATTGTGGACTCCAATGTTGAGGTTGTTGAAACACCCCATTGGTCAAACATAATTTTGGCCAAACCCAAAATGAAAGAAAAGACGGTGAGAGTGAGATTTGTGGAGGATGAAGATTTATCAGAGTCTGAGGACAGTGACAAGTTTGGCACTGAAAAAGAACACCACCCACAATAACACTAGCTCTACCCATGTCTCTGCTAGCTTCAAGATTGAAACCCTCTGTAGTTCCCACCCATAGTTTTCTTTTTTAGTTTTATATTGCCAAACTCTTTTAGGCCACTTTTATGTGTGTGTTGATATTTCAATTATTATATGGTTTTTGGATGTATGATATTACATGGTGATTTTGATAAATGAATAATTATGGATGTTATATTTATGCAATTAGATGATGTTAGTTATTTTAATGATGATGGTTTACATGTTTTAAATGATGCTTATGATTATGGTTATACTTACCCCATTCTTGCATGTGTATGGTTATCATGTATGCTTTTACTTTTATGTTTGATGTGTCTAATATGATTTAGGGACAGAGTCGTAGTTACCTGCTTGCGAGATCCACACAATGTCTCAATCCCAACCATTGCTTTTGTGTGTGTGTGTGTGTGTGTGTGTGTGTTGATCTTTTATGTAGGTTTACAGGTACCGAGCATCAACTTCCCTGAATTGTCAGGATGAGAGTTCCCTATCGCAAGTTTCAATGGTAAAAGAGGGGAGATAATATTCAAATCCAAACCCCAACGTAAGCCATTCTATTATTCTGAAATAGGGGACAAGATTCTAATATTTTACCCTTCTCGAGTTTGTTCAGGTGACGTGAGTTATAGTCCCTTCCTTGAGCATAGTTATGGTTCTTTAAGTACAATTAATTTTTGGTTGATTGATATGATTGTTGTAATTAGATCATTTATTTAGATTAATTATGTGATTTAAATAAATTAGATCTTGCTATTTTTAGCTATTTAAATGTGTGAGTATTTAATTAATATAAATTAATTAGATGCATTTATTAAATTTAATGATTTTAATTAAAAGGCTTATTGTGGAAATAAAGATATTTAATTATTTATAAATTCTACTTTTCAAATAGAAGGTATTTAATAAATGAAATTTTTAAATACATGTGAAAAATAACATTAGACTAAATGTTATTATTTAATTTAATTCAAATATAATTAAGTTCCACAATCAAATTGAAATAAATAAAATAAAAAGAAATAGTCAATTTTGAGTTAAATGGATTATCAAAAACAAATTAGAAAATAAACTTGAGCTCAAAACTACAATTGGAGGAATTAAGGAATTGGTGGAAACAAGGCTATGAGTGGAGTTGAGTTCCAAACTTTGCATGTGGAATTCAATTTCCTATATTGTGAAATTTTTGTCATTATTTTCAACACACAAGTTTGGAGAATTTTGGGGTGAAGGATTCAATTTGGAGAAAATTTCTGAGAGCTTGGATTTGTCTTCGTTTTTGGTCATCGTCAAATTTATCTATTTGGTGTTTGAGGTAGGGTTTAGTGACCCTTGTGATTGTATTTTTTGTATTTCTAGAATGAGTGTATTCTTCATGCCTGTCAGATCTCAGTAATTTAGCTATTTATAATTCTCTTCCATGTTTAAATTCTGGAAAATGGCTATAGGAAAAGGTGTGTGTGTGTGTGTGTGTGTGTGTGTGTGTGTGTGCATGCACTTCTTGTTTTAATTTTTACTTGAATTCAATTTGGGTTTTGAATTTATGAAATCATAAGAAATTAGAATATTGATTATTGAATTATTTGTGAAGAAAATTCTTATCTAGAAACCCTAGGTTCAATCTTTCATGATGAAGATTTTAGGAAACAATACAGATCTGGTATAGGGTTTGGAGAGAAGTTTTCATTTAAAACCCTAGAAAATAATTTGCTAAATACCTAGAAAGATTTATTCATTTCCTATTCAATCAAAATTTGTGTTTTGTAATGAAAATGGATATGTGTGTGTGTGTGTGTGTGTGTGTATGCGCATATAATATATATTCTCCCTTTGTATTTGCAAATTATTTAAAAATAAATAAAAATAATAATAGCTCTCTTCTTTTGGCACAGTAAATTATTGGCCCTTAATTTTTTTAATATATATTAAAAATTTAAATATATTTTAGGGGAGGCAGGGCCTTTCTCTCGCCCCCCCCCACTGCCTGACAACTCTAAGGTTGTCGGTGACAGCCCCAAGGCTGTTGTCGATAGTCCCTAGGGACTCCTGCACGATAGCCCCAGGGACTATCGCCAGTAGTCCTTAGGGACTGCCACTGATAGCCCTTAGGGGACTGTCACATGACAATCTAGGATGTCACATGACAACCATGGGAGGGACCAGTGGGTCACCCCACATTTATTGTGGATTAAGTTTTTTTTTTTAAATTAAATTTTTAAATTTATTTAAATATTAAATATTAATATTTTTAAAATATATTAAAAATCTATTAAGATAATAATATATTAAGTTAGAACATTATTTAAATATTTAAAATGATAAAGTATATATGAAATAAGGAATGTTATTAAATAGTAGTTTTATAATTACTCATTTTATATATGCATAATGTGATTAGGCATAATTTTTCTTTTAGTTATTATTTAATTTGATTAGGTTGATTATTTAAGTAATTTATTTTTGTAAGTCCTTTTATGACATATTATTTTTGAAGGCGTATTTGATTATTATAATTGGGTAATTTAATCTATTTATATTGTTTACTATGAAATTATAGTGTGTTAGCAATTGTAATTCCTAAACTCAATTTATTTTGTTAGCGTAATAAATTGATTTGAACATAGGGTTACAATTTAATTGATTAAATGTAATTATAGTTTGTTAGTGATTATTAAGTAAATTAATTTTGTGATGGAATTTAACAAATTAGTTTATTGTATAAAATTCTATTGCTTGTCTATTTCATTTCTTCTGTGTTTGGGATTAAAGGGGAAATAGTTACATCAACCTAATAGGGCTGTTACTAGAGGTAGGATTAGAAGTTATTGCATTTTCTTATTTTTCTTGCATACTTTTATGGCATTTGATCATAATGTGACCCAACCTTATGAAGTTAATTTTTATGATGGAATTTGTATTATGTGTTCTTGTTATTCCTTAGAACTAGATTTGGGAATTATGAGTTATGTTGACCTTGAGTCGTGATTTTGAGATTAGAAAGCTAGGGTAGGTTATCTGGGTGTTATAAGGGAAGTGGCTTACTTTGGAAGCACCAGAGCCTGGAAGTGGCTACCTAGGTATCCTTAGTAGGTTACTTAATCAAGTGATAATATAAAGCTAAATGGGGTTATTAATAAGATAATGGTTCATCGCTCATGCCTTGAGTGCTAGTATAGGCTAAGGATGGGAGTGGGAGAAGATGCTTGCATGTCTAATAGTGATGGTGAGTCTAGCATGATCGGTTATCCTTGTCTGCATGAGAGGATTTCAGGTTCTGCATATGATCACACTTGGAAGTTGGAGTCGAGTGAGATCATTCCAAGGTGTTGACATAGGTGATGACAGTTCCCTGATTTTATTTTAGGTTTCCTACATGGGTTAAAACACAATATTGTGTCCCGCTTTTTGGGATGAAGAAAATTGGCATTCTACCAAAAAAAAATTAGGGCCTTCGAGTGAAGTGGATACTTCGGGTGAAGTGGTAGATCCACTTCGTGTGAAGTACCCTATGTGGGGTACTTCGTGTGAAGTACCCTATGTGGGGTACTTCGTGTGAAGACCCTACTTCGGATGAAGTACCCTATGCAGGGTACTTCGCACGAAGTGGGGTCTTTGCGCGAAGCCCCTTTTGGTCAGATTTCTTTATAAATTTATGGCGTTCCTTTTTTATTTTCATTGCTTACTATTTGGATTTTGTGGACCCAAGGCTTAGAGCAAAGCAATGACGTATAGTACGACATCAGCACCTCCTGACCTTTTTTGACCTCTTCAGATTGTTAGTAGTATCGGGTACACGCATTTTTCTCATTTTTTATTGTAAATTATATGTTTTATATTTATTTTAGTTAGTTATTTGTTTTAAATAATTTTTAGTTTGTAGAAATGTTAGAAAATCGTAGTTAAATATTAGAATGTGTTAGAAAATGATAGTAGAATGTTAGAAAATGATAGTAGAATATTAGAAAATCGTAGTTAAATATTAGAATATGTTAGAAAATGATAGTAGAATGTTAGAAAATGTTAGAAAATGTTAGAAAATCATAGTAGAATTGTTAGAAAATGTTAGAAAACATTAAAAACCATAGTATAAATGTTAGAAAATCATAGTAGAATTATTGGAAAATGTTAGAAAATATTAAAAAACATAGTATAAATATTAGAATATGTTAGAAAATGGTAGAAAATCATAGTATTTTGTTAGCAATTGTTAGAAAATATTTACAAAACATTAGAAACTATAGTAGAAATGTTACAAAATGTTAGAAAATATTAAAATCTTATAGAAATTATTAAAAATATTTGTTTTTAAATTTCTTTTAAAGTTAGTAGATATTAGGAATATATATCTCTCTCTCTCACTTGTACATGCATTTTTAGTAAAGTTAGTAAATATTAGTTAGTTATTTGTTTTAAATAATTTTTAGTTTGTAGAAATCTTAGAAAATCATAGTTAAATTTTAGAAAATGATCTAGAGTAGTATGTTAGAATATATTAGAAAATTGTAGTAGTAAGTTTCTAGGACCCTTATCCCTCCCTTACAACATATTAAGACATCTATGATCCCTTAGGACCTATTATCACGCCTAAAACCCCTTAAGACATTCTAGGACCATTACACATCGCTTATGACATCTTAAGACACATAGAACCCCTTAGGACCCATACAACCCATTATTATATCTTAAAATGTCCTAGGACCCATTCATTTATCTTAGCTTCTGTTTAATACATATGTGAACCCATTGTTGCCTACAAGAACCCTTAAGGCATACTAGTATCAAATAATGTAACCTAAGATCCCTTAGACCACTTATCACACCTATGACCCATTAACATTATTGGACCATTATACATCCCGTATGACATTTTAAGACATATATGACCCCTTTGGATCCTCAAGACCCATTAACATATCTTAGGTTATCCTAGGACACATTTATGTATCTTGAATAAAGTAATACATACGAGGATCCACTAATGTAACCTAGGACCCCTTAGGACCTCTTATGTTACCCACAACCCCTTAAGACACTCTAGGATCCTTATCCATCCCTTACACTATCTTAAGACACATATAGGACCCATTGTTTCCCTCAAGAAACCATAAGACATACTAGGATCAATTAATGTAATGTAGGATCCCTTAGGACCACTTATTGCACCTACGACCCATTAGCATTCTAGGACTCTTATCTGGATCTCTTATGAGATCTTAAAACAAATATGAAACCTTAGGACCCTCAAGACCCATAAAAGAATCTTAGGATGTCCTAGGACCCATTAATGTATCTTATGTTCCTTTAATACATACAAGGACCCATTGTCACCCTGGATACCCCTTAAGAAATACTAGGATCCCTAAGGACCTCTTATGACACATACGACCCCTTAAGACATTCTAGGACCTTTATCCATCCCTTACAACATCTTAAGATACTTAGGACGCATTAGGACCCCCAAGTATCTTAGGATGTCTTGGGATCCATTCATGTATCTTACATTCCATTAATACATAAGAGGACCCATTTGTTTGCCTCCAGGACCCTTAAGATATATATTAGGATCAATTAATATAACCTCTAATCTTTTAGAAGCATTTATGACACCTACAAAGCCTTAAGACGTTCTAGGAACCTTATCCATACCTTATGACATCTAAAGACGCATATGACCCCTTCATACCTCCAAGAACAATTAATGTATCTTAGGATGTCCTAGGACCCATTCATGTATATTAGGATGTCCTAGGACCCATTCATGTATCGTACATTCCATTAATACATAAGAGGACCCATTTATTTGCCTCCAGAACCCTTAAGATATATATTAGGATCAATTAATTTAACCTATAATCCCTTAGAAGCATTTATGACACCTACGAAGCCTTAAGGCATTCTAGTCCAACCTTATCCATACCTTATGACATCTAAAGACACATATGACCCCTCCAAGACCAATTAATGTATCTTAGGATTACCTAGGACCCATTCATGTATCTTAGATTCTATTAATTGATATGAAGACCCATTGTCACCCTGAACAACCCTTAATACATAGTAGAATCAATTAATATAAGCTAGGATCCCTTAGGACCACTTACAACACATGTGACCCCTTAATACATTCCAATAATTTTAAAATGTTTTCATACCTTTTATCTCCCAAAATTTTCTATGTGGCACCGCTTGAGTCAATCCTTATGACATGTCATTCTCATTTAGTGTGAAATGTGTCTTGCACCATTCAACCACATCATGTGCATTTTTTATATGAATTCCCTTATAATTCATTTGATACTTTTGTATAGCACATTTGATGCAAACTCCGACACCATCATGTTCACCTTTTCCATGTCCACTCTAAAAGAAACTCTAGACATGTGGTATGTTTTCATTACGACGATATCTACATAGTGCATAAAATGGTCTCGATGATTTGAATTGTGCAACACATCCATCTAACCAACCATAATGTTTATCAATTTTATACCTCTTTCTTTCAAATTTGCAAAAAACATCTTGAAGCAATGTTCTACATAATGAATGTCATCCTCTATATCATCACTTATATAAAAATTATATTCCTTCTTGATGACCCATTCTTCAAATGTGCTCTAAATACCATCCAAATATAATTGTGCATGTGGATAACACACATGTACCATAATAGTAATTTTCTCTGAAAAATAGTATTTCAATTGAATTGCCTTTTGATGAACAAATGAATAATTTTTTGCAAAATCAACAACTGATACAATAGTTCCAAGTGGGACATTGTCTCTCAGTGTTTGGAATTGTTGTGCTTGCCACTTTGCAAAAAAAGCATCATGAATGTAGGGTTGAATCAAATTTTTAAATTTTTTCATAAATACTCCAACATTTATCTCCTCTTCAACATATTCTAACCTTTTGGATTCTTTCCCAAATTTTGTTTCATTCTTTACATATTTGTAACTCTTGCAATTTACCATCTTTGTTACATCAATATTTTCCTTTTTCAAAGGAAAAAGAGTCAAATCAGCATATGTTTGACATATTCCTTTTATGCAATTTATTTGTCCAACTACATCATCTATTTTGTCACATAAAATGGATGAGATGAACTCACTTCCTCTAGTAGGAGGAGCATTTTCAAAATCATAAGTGTCTTCTACAAACTTTCAAAAAACCTAATAGTGGAGATCAAATTCAATATGATAACGACAACAACAAGTTTCAAACACTTTGTTTGTCCAGATATAACATGGCTTCAATCTTTCAAACAATGTTTGCCCAATATTTATATTAGGATTTGAAATACAAAATGACACATAAATTTCATATTGTGTTGTGTCCAACCAATGTTTCATATGATATTCATATTGATTAGCTAAAATTCTATGTCTAATAACATCTCTACTGTTTGGTGAAGGATGTGTATTATTATTCCAAAATAATGTGACCAAATTCTTGATTCCTTCATCAATCCTATTAGAATGAGGAGCTCTACATGTGATCGCCCAATTGCCTTCCAAGGTGCTATCATCCAAAAGTATTCTCCTATTAACATATCATGATATTATTTTCCTATTAAAACCAAACTGAGATGAAACTAAAGAT
The DNA here is from genome assembly GCA_027943335.1 of Chamaecyparis obtusa. NCBI lineage: Eukaryota > Viridiplantae > Streptophyta > Pinopsida > Cupressales > Cupressaceae > Chamaecyparis > Chamaecyparis obtusa. The sequence goes on from BSBK01003002.1 coordinate 1,000,566, forward strand.
ATCTATCTTTTTCGGAGTATAGTGTTACCTACAATGGATGTCAACATAAATTTTCTTGTAATGGTCTTATCTTTAGTTCGAGATCGCTTCCCTAGCTAGTTCAAACCTTTCCTAAGATTTTCAATCATATCAGTTTGCATGTCAACAACTTTTCTCTTCTTTGATGTTGTGTTTATACCCAATAATTTTAATGCCCCTTCCAACTTTTTGTTTATAAGTACAACTAAAAGCAATTGAGCTTGTTCAAGTGTTTCAAAATTATCAAATTTAGCCAATATTTCTCTTGTTATCATATTCATTGATCTCTTCTTAGCAAGAATTAAGGGTTGAACATTAGCAAGTGATCTCAAATTCTCCACATCCATTGTAAGTAAATGATCTAAGTTTCTATAATTAATATTTCTCTTTATAGTTTGAGCTAAATTTAAAAGTTCATCCATACCAGTAGGAGCACGTGATCTTGACCCTTCTCCAACATCAATTGCTTGAGCTTCCGTAGGGAGTGATCCCGACCCTTCTTCAATGTGAAATTCTTTAATTTGAATTGACCCTCCTACTTCATCTTGTCTTTCACCTTCTTTATTTTTATGATAATATGTGAATGCAGCTTCACAATTTCTTTGTTTAGTACCAGATGACCTTTTTCTAGCAGATTTACTTTGTCTTCCCTTCTTGTTCCCCATTTCTTCTCTCCAAAAAATATCTTCCACAAGATCACCAATAAAAATTCTCTTCTTAAAAAAATACTGGGTAAAAGCAAAATAAGTTGTCACCCTTTTACAAAGGAAGAGGCTAACAACACAAAAATTGAAAAAATTTAAGGGCATAAAAGTCCTATTTCTGTTGAGAATTTGAAGATGATGTAAATTGATGAAATGTGTAAAATAGGATGAATTTTATGCCGATAATTTTTAAAAATTAATTTGAGCAAAAATTAATATTTTTATAAAAAAATTTAGGTGTAATTTTCATATCCTAAAAAATACTACAAATCAGGAAGTTTACTTCCCGTCAAATCATTATAAGTAAAACATTATTTTTCCCTCCAATTTCAGAATATGTTTTAGGTGACATGTATATCTAGTGCTAGAAAAAAGAAAGAAGTGTTTTTGATCTATAGTTTACCCGTTATAAGCATTCAAAGTCGAACTTACCTGAAATCAATAATTTTTTTCTCCCATCACTTTTTCCCTATCAAAGCTATGCCAAAAACCAAATAAATTACATATTATTGAAGGGGACTCTCTCCTCTAGTGTCCTATATGATTTTAAAAAATTTCTAAATTGATTTAGCATTTTTCTATATTTTTCAAATCAATGTCTTCTCAAAGTTTAATATACCTACATGTAGTTTTTAGCAAATTTGTTTAATGTTTTGTAGTTGAAACAATATAAAATTTATATGTCTAGAATCATACTTCCGAGATCTACAAAAGGGTACCTTTAGTATTTTAACATTTTTTATTTTGATAAGAGAAAGTTAGAGTAGAAGTGTAAAATTCTTATTTTTTTGTGTTTTTGGAGGTTTAGCTACCAACAAGGCATGCCACTTAGGTAGACTGGGCCGAGTCCCCATGGGGTCGGGCCCACAAAAATAGCCAAAATACTATGCAAATGAGGGGCTTGAGATGATTTTTTATATAAAAAATGTCATGTAGATTCGGTCGAGTCTACTAGGCCATGTAGACACCATTCGGCACCGTGTGGCGCCTACGTGTACTCGTCCTAGTTAGACTCGGCTGAGTCTAACTGGGCCGAGTCATTTGAGTTAGTTGAAAAGGTGACACTCAATTGTGCTTTTACCCTACTTTAATCTAATATTTCTCCTCTCCAAAATTATGCCTTTGAAAAAATAGAAATAACAATCCTCCTCCAAAAAATGGCTTTGTAAAAATTGATCAATAATAGAAAAAACAATAGAAAAAGAGAATTAATTTATTGCAATTCAATATAAACTAGAAACAAAATGTTTTATTTTTATACCATTCTAAAATTTTTTACAAAACAAATTCATCACTTGCCGACTGACTTTGCTCAAAGTACCCTGGGGAAAATTCTGACAGGGTGTTTCTTCGTTGGACTTTCCACTTTGAGATCTTTGCGTGAAGCCCCTTCACTCGAAGACCCCCAGGTGTCTTCACGTGAAGGGGGTCTTCGCGTGAAGACCCCAAAACTGAAATTTTACCCTCAGAAAAAAAGTGAACTACAAAAAAGTGGTCTTTTGAGGCCTAGGACAAGGACTAAACAAGATGGTTTTTTCAAACATATGATGTCAAATGATGTTATTCAGAAAAAAATTTCTAATGAATATAATTTTAATACATATTGAGTTCATTATCACTTTTAAATATTACTTTAAATAAACATAGGTTGTTTGGTCATTCAACAACCTATCTCTTCAAGACTTCGGGAAAAATAGTAAATTATAAAAAAAAATTATGAAAAATATTTAGAAAAAAGCGTATTTGTGTTACCTTTCTATGAGAAAAAAAAAATAAAATTTTGATATACACAGACCAAGTTAGAGTGATCCAAGTGACCTTATGTCTAAATTACAGTTACTGTCACTTTAGAACTTAATAGACTATGAAATATTGACCCAAAATGAATAAAACCAATTGCATTATTTAAATATTGAAGTTACAAATATAATCTCGAAAGAATTACATTGTTATCATATTTTTTTAAAAAGTTGTGTTGATCCAAGTGACAGTTTCTCCTTAAAAACACAATTTTTTCACGCAAACCACTTTTTGAAGGAGAAGGAAAAATGAATTTAAATGAATTTTAATTTTTTTAAATTATATTTAGAAACTAGAAAGAAAATTCTAAAAGACTCTAGTTTATATCATCTTCAAATTCTTAATAGTTTTGCGGCAACAAGTGTTCGAAAGTGAAGTCTTTTCTCAGAATGTTGATCTCTGTGTCAAAGTTGGCCAAAAAGTGAGACACACTATTGTGGGACACCCACATGTGTTGGTTGTCTCTGGGTTATTATGTGTACATTTGACTTATGAGTTACAGTACCCTTGCGATAGGAGCTTCTAGGATCTTTTCTTAGTTTACCTGATTGATTGGTATTGTTATCTGAGTGGGATTTGATGTTATCTCCTCAACACAGTGGGAGTGAAACCACAATTTTCCATGAGGTCAAGAGGTAGTGATTCTTTTACCATTTGAGGCTCTAACATCCTTGTTCCAATGTTGGATGATCCTGGTTGCAGTTACTTCCTTTCCTATCTTCTTGGAGACTTATTTGTGTTCTCGTAACTTCTTTATTTGTACTTTGTATTTTATTGTAACTACATACCCTACGACATGTGAAGTGGATGTTGATGATTATGTATACTTTATTATTTAGATGTAATTATGATGTAATATGTAATTTATAGATGTAATTGTATTTTGTAGTTTCTACATCAAGGAACCCTTGAGATGTGAAATCTATTATGGAGATTATGTTTATGTTATGTGTACTTATGGACTTTATGTTTTACTTCACCTTGTTTATTCATTATTTCTTGTAAATATTTAAGAAAAAAATTAACTGCAAACTCAGTAACATGTTTTTTAGGTTAATATCTCATGGGTTCCCTGGCAGGGCATTACACCCTCGATCCCACTCGTAACAATCACAAGGAGGAAAGTAAGAATACCTCTCCTATGACCACCTCCCCGCCCCACACCCTGGACAAGAATCCCTCTCCTATGACTACTGCCTCCCTGCCCCACACTATAGTTAAAGCTAAACATGTCTCTGTCAGTGGCAAGTCTATTGACGATGGGCACTGCAGAGGTTGTGTTACAAATGCCAAGGAGATACAAAAAAATAAAGGAGGACTTGGATGTGCTGGAAAACAAAGTTTCACCAGACTGGCCAACTATGCTCTAAAGGGCATGCATTCGTCTACGACTACCATTTGCCTCTTACAACGGGACAAGGAGAATAAAGAGGACACAAAGGAGAAAACCTCTAAGGAACTGATTAGGTTCCTCATGTATGACTAGATGTAGCTCCTGTTGTCGAAGCCAGAGGAGAACAAGGATAAGGAAAATTGATGTGGGTTGTGTTATCAATGCAGAAGGAGTTGTGGACTAGTGTTCCTAGGCTGGTGAACTTTCCTAGGGTTAGGCCCTGTGTTTTGTCTATTAGTAGACTTTGGTTGATCCTTAGGGATTACCTTTTATGGTATGGCCCTATGTGGCTTTAAAATCATGTCTTTAATTACTCTATGGACTATATGCTCTATAACTTCCCTTATCTTTTAAGGATGATAAGCATGGCTTTTAGACTCATATGGTTAACTACTTTTCATGCTTTGCTTTATTAAAACTTTTGATAAGGGGATAGATGGTTCTATGTTTATTTTGCGGACCTCCAGATTCTAGGAGGGCTTTTTGATATTAAGGGAGGGGATGCTGGCAATCTACTGACTTTGTGTTGTTAATGTGATGTCTGGTTCTTTTGTTGCATATGTGTTATAAGTGCTAATATGTGGCCTGGCCACAGTTGATGTTTGTTCAAGGGTCAACCCCCTCATTTTGGATGCTTTAATATAAAAAACATAATATCTAATTACCTAACTAAAATAATGTAGTTTGAATAAAATGGAGTAACCAAATAGGTTGGACAAGTTGTAAGTACATCAACGTACACATATAGCACAAATTCATGCTTGCTTGAATAAAAAGAAATACAAGATACAATTCAAAACAAAATCGTTCAAAAAAAGTGTTGCCCAGAGCTGAGGTAAGAAGGGGATTCACAACTTGATGAATGCCTAGCAGAGACAAAAAATAGATCTGTAAAAGATGTTGCACGACTGGAGTTAACAAATGGGAGTGGAAATAATTAAATTTGGTGTTATCTCACTAAAACAAAAATTTTAGATGACAAGAAAACACCAGGAAGCAATAACAATTGAAGAAAAAAATTTCACATACGTACAGACTCAAGAATGCAAATCTAAAGCAAAGTGAATGTGAGATCCCAACCTGAACTCTAAAACTTTTGTCCTCCCCCAAAACCAATTTAGAAACTTCTCAAATAACCATGCAAACCAAAAGACCATAAATCTAGGAATTCAAATTGGTAATAGTCTGAATCAAGTCAACTTCACCCCTTCAAAAATCACAAATCTTAAAGTAAATCATAATATCGATACTTTCTAAAATACAACTTTCACATATCAATTAATTTACAATAAACTAACCCTTGGTTAACCTAATAGAGTTCAAACTACAAAATATAACCTAAGTTTGATTCTATCTTGTACTTCAAGTGTTGATTAAAATATGGGCTAAACCATAAACAATCCAAGTTTAGATACATGCACCACATGTCTAATAAAGCTCTCACACGAATCAAGATTCAAGAACACCATTTGCCACGAATATAGCACTAATTGTAGTGTTCTAAACAAAATTGTGTTGGTATACATGCACCACATGTTTGAATTCCTCACACTAATCAAGAAATCAACAAAGACCAAGATGTGGTAATTTATGCACTCCCTCCAAAATAAAAACTCCACAATAGGGTTATAAAATTATGCTCTTACCATACAAGGAAATAAAATCATTTATGCATCCGTCTCAAGGCAAAACTAATATTAAAAATAAAATTTTAAAATAGTTAATGTCATTTTTGGTTGAACCACACAAAGGAAAATTTGTCGGCCAGTGTTCATTGGGACACACAATTGGCAGATTTTGCAGAGATTTTTCAAGGTGGCCCCACACCACTACTTACCTCTCCAGAATTTTTTCTTAGGTGGGGTCACAAGCCATTATGGAAAGTGTGCTAGAGCTGTTTTGTGACATAACACTCCTTAAGAGAATCTAACACGTCAGAGCTCTTTCCACCACACAAACCAAGATTGCAATAACATTATCTTCTTGACTCAGCCTTTTATATTCCTTTCTTATTCTTTGTCTTGACTTGGAGGAAAGTGCAGATAACTATCACATTTAAGGGCCTCCTTGGTCTCCCAAATGTTAGTAAGACTGGCTTATTATCTTGACCCACATCTAAAATATGACTTCAAATTTAATATCAAATATAAATCAAACCTTAAATACATCTCATACAATCTAAACTCGTGGAGAATATAAATACACCCATGGTTTCCCCCTTTTAGGGTTAGGTAATGCACATTAATCCTGTTTATTAATTGATTGAAAATTGTAATATATAATTTTCAATTATGGAGCAATAACTATCAAATATACATTATAAGGTTGTATAGACATTTTTAAATTACAAATCAATTTTTTTTTGAAAACCAACATTGACAATGTTTCAATTGTTTACCCTGTATTTGATTATATTTATATTTTTTATTAAAATGTGTCATATATTAATTAGCTACATAATTATATTTATATATTTTATAACAATATACTAATTTTTTATAGTTATCATGTACTAATTGTTTAGAGGAGAGCATATCTAATAGTTGTATGATTATATATGCATTTGTATTATAAAAAATATAAATGGATAAAAATATGGTATTATATTTTGTTTCTTAATTATATATTTTTTAAAAAAATTAATAACAATTTAAAATAAATTATCATCACAAAAAAAATTGATTTAAATAATTACAAAAATATTTTAAAAATTTATTTATATTATTCATTTTATGAAACTTTTTAAATCTACATCTATCTAAATTAAATCTCAAAATCCAAATCCAAATCCAATTCTTTCACTTTTAAACTTCAATCCAACTATACAACACTAATTTTTTAGTCACCTAAATGTAAATTTTAAAATTTTAATGAAAAATACTAAATTTCAAATTTTAAATTTTAAACTTTTCTATACCATTAGTACTTAAATATGAATCTCATGAAAAACATAATATGAAATCATATGATTTCATGAAAATCAGATCCTCAAAAGTTAAAAATCTCAATTTTTAATTTATATTTTCTGTTTTTATTAAGTACTCATATTTGAATCTCATAAAAACAAAATTAAATATTAAATTATAAGTTAAAGAGGAAAATCATATCTGAAAGTTTGAATTTCGATCAAAACTGTTAACTTCCAAACCAAAAAATTACAGACTTTCAAACTCAAAATCAAAACTGTCATAGTCTGAATTTCAATCTAAAACAGTTAATTTCCAAACCAAAAAATTACGAACTTAAAATCAAAACTATCAAAGTCAGAATTACAATCCAAAACTGTTAATTTCCAAACTAAAAAATTACAGACTTTCAAAATCAAGATAAAAACTGTCAAAGTCTGAATTTCAATCCAAAACTGTTAATTTCCAAACCAAAAAATAGACTTTCAAACTCAAAACCAAATCTGTGGTTCTTCAAACAAAAAAATACAAGTTTTTCAAACTTAAATGCAAAACTGTTTAATTTTCAAAACAAAAAAATTTATAGACCAGACAAAGTTAAAAAGACGTTGAAAAACTAATTTGCTTTCACAAATACTATTTAATTATCAAATTGTGTCACTTTATCAGCCCCAGAAAAATCAGTCTTCTCAATCTTTATCTGTACAATACAGCAAATTATCCTATAATTTAATAATTAGATCAAATTTTCCTGTTTACTGGAAAGCAATATCATGTTCTTAAGAATAATAATACAAGGAGCGCTTCCCTGTCAATCCTTGTATTTTTTTAATGACCTGTCAATCCATTTTCATCCCACTAACGTAAGGCGCAGTCTCTCGGACAAAACGACGGCCACCGCAGTCTCACTTAAACACTAATTAAACGCTTAAAACACTTATAAATTCAGATCTGTTTCAAAAGTAACCGACACAGTGTTCGGATGGGGTTGAGACACGTACTCACTAACCCGTATTAGATCTCTTCTTATTATTCTTCTACCAGTTATGGTAAGCACCAGAAGAGCCGAACAAAGAAAATGCCCAAATCAAATCCAATACTTTCTTCTTTAAGATTAAACAAAACATAAGAATTCCCGGGATTGTAGATTAGCGGGGTTTACCAGGAGTCGTAATGTTTTTGTTTAGCAGACGATTTGGTGGAATTTAGTTCCGATTTAAGTCGGATTAAGGGAAAAACTCACCGATTAGACGGATTTAGCAGCGGATTATGGAAAATGACGGAATCGTGATGATTTTTTCGTTTACCAGAGGTTTTGGGGGGTGGTTTTGAGAGATTTAGTTTGTTATAGTGATGGATCAACAGCAGCAAAGCAACAACAGTAAAAATGTAGCGGCTGGCGAGATGCAGGTCCCGGGTTCGATTCCCACGCCGCTGCCGTCCAGGTTGCAGGTTTATGAGTTCAACGACAGGGATGTTGTGAAGAGCGAGAGGAATGATTGTTCTGGGGCAGAGAGTGCTGTTAGCCGCCATAGGACCGTACGCTACAGGGAGTGCCTGAAGAACCACGCGGCAAGCATAGGGTCACATGCTGTAGATGGTTGCGGGGAGTTTATGGCCGGAGAAGAGGCGCTGAAATGCCAGGCTTGCGGGTGCCACAGGAACTTCCATAGGCGGGAAATGGATGGCGGGTGGTCGTATGGGGGCTTTGTGAGACCCTATGTTGGGGCTGCTATGGAGGGTCACGTGATGTTTGGAGAGGAGGGTCACGTGGCTTTTGGGGAGGAAGGTCACGTGACTGGTGAGGAGGGTCACGTGAGGAGTACTGGTGGTGCTTTGAAGAAGCGGTTTAGGACTAAGTTTAGCGGGGAGCAGAAGGAGAAGATGTGTGCTTTTGCTGAGCGATTGGGGTGGAGGATTCAGAAGCAGGATGAGAATGAAGTTGCCAAGTTTTGTAGTGAAGTGGGTGTGAGAAGGAATGTTTTGAAGGTCTGGATGCATAATAATAAGAGTACCCTGGGGAAGAATCGGAGTTTGTAATGGTGGGTTGGGTTTTTTTATGTATAATACCTGGCTTCTTTCTTCAGCTCTGGTATGGGTAGCCATTATTTGTTCTTGATCTTGGGTTACTTTTGTAAGTTGAATCTTCTTCTTCTTCTTCTTTTTTATAATAAGTTATTTCATTTTTTCATTTGTTCTTCAGTGGATATCATAAATTCTAGTTTACTCTGGATGGAAAGGAAGCAAGAAACAGATGCATTTTTTTTTTGTTGTCTGTGTTTAGAAATGTTGTTCTTTAGTTTGGTGAATTTGTGCTCATGCCCACTGATATGACTTCTAAATTTAAAGTGAAAAATGTTCTTTAATGGAGAGCAAGCAGTGGGTTTTCCATTTGAAGAAGTAATTAAGCTTACACCTTTCCATCTGTTGTGTTTTAGAAAATTCAAGTAGTTAGGTAGTCACAGCTTTTCTTAAACATTAAATCGTTCAATGGTCAAAAAGCAGAATTCTGTCAGTGAAAATGTGATAATTATATATTATTTTTGTGTGCAGATCAAGTACAGATTGTCTTGAATGTTGAATCATATTGATTGTCTGACCATTAAACCATTTGATGACCATTCTTATATTAACGAGGTGTAAATTAATATATTGAATGTACTATATGTTATTGATTGTTGGGTGGATTGATTGTTTGACCATTAAACTATCTGATATTTTAAGTAGAATACTGGTGTTTTAATGAAGTGTATAACGCCTTTGACTGTTTCATCATTGAATCATTTAAACTTACAACTCTTCTGCTAAGTTTGCTGGAGATCCTAAGCATCCGTTTGTTTTTGTCTGTGTGCTTTAGTTTCCAACTACTCAAGTAACTATTGGCTCCTCTTTATAAAATATGGAGGTTTTTTACTTGTCCAATTAATCTCTAGATACATAATTTTTCTGAAAGGAAAGACATTTTTTAGATAATAGGAAGGGGAAAAAATCTGATTCTTCAGCTTTTCTGGAGTCAGTCACCATATTCATCTGCAACCAATAACCATGTCTTCTTAGAGTGCTTCTAATTGTTTGTCTATAACACAAATTTAAGTTTATTTATCTAGATGGAATGATTGTTTCCACAATATTATATAGGATGATTGTGATAGATTACGTCTTCTTTGCTTAATAATCTTAGTTTAGGACTGTCTTTACTTACCAGCTTAATTAGCTGACAACACTTTGTTAAGAGCCCAAGATAATGCTTTGAGCTTCACTATGTGCAAAACCAATAGTTCATTTGTATTCTGAGACTTTGAGTTGGAGATTTCCTTCAAATCGAGATGTAAATTAAAAATTTGATCTAAGTACAAGATAATAGAAGGTGTATTATATATTTAGCTAGGTTTTTTCACATGGTCTCCCATGTTATTAACTTATTAGCAAAGTTTTAAAAAAATAAATAATTGCTTCCCTTTCTCTCTTCTAAAGCTATCTTGTCCGTTGTTAGACATTAATATATTCTAATTGAACTTGTTCTTTCTTTCTCTCAAGGAGTCTTTCGGTGATCTAGTTTGACTGTGTAGTTAATTCTTGTTAAGCCACATTGATGATAGTGAGCGTGACATCCATCAGCCATTATTTTTTACTGAATTTTTAAAATAAGGTAAAGCTAATATTCTATGTTATCACCTACCCAAATACCATTCAAGCGTCCTACAATTGTATGCATTAAAGTTCTCTTCAATAATTAAACCTTTATAGTTATATTCACAATGCTACATTTTTAGTGGAGAATTAGAGTTCAATTGCCAATTTATAAATTCGCACAGATTTGTTTGCTTGTCTTATTTAACTGCACCCTCAATTTATAAAGTAAAAGTTACGACATAATGTGTGTTGCTCTCTACTTCATTTGAATTGCACACCTTCCAAATTGATTTTATGAGACTCAGTATATAGTCCATACGAGTGGGTTTTTATTAGTCATAATGTTTCTTGATTTTGTAATTATGGTTTTCTGTTAAGGGGTTAGTAAACTAATGTGGGTAAGTGAACGTACCTCGAAACAATTGGGTTTGATCCTTCTTCCTGATGATCACCCATTTGAGTGACCCTACATTAGAACTTAGAAACTTTAGAAACACTCTTAGTATGAGCCTACCAGGATATAATGGTTTACAGATAGATAGTGTTGTAATATCAAAGTTTCTTCTAGCTCTTTTCATCATGATGATGGATCATGGAGTGTGATTCGAAACGTTGATGTAAAAATACTGCACATAATCAAATCCAGAAAAAGTTGCATCATTCTAACGATATCAAAATTTATTGTGGATGTGCACGTTTTAATTGCACAATTATTTGGTTTGGTATTGTAGTTTTGCTTTAGCTGCTTTCCGAGGAATAAACCAGAAGATATTTAGGTCAAAGCATCAATAGATACTAAACCTGGGGCCATACAACTGCTACTGAAGCACAATCAATTATGATATTGAGCCTTGCCTTGATCACACAGTGGCCCCTAGGCAATACTGTAAGTCCTCTTGCTTGAAGAATATGATTATCACCCTACCAAAAAATCTCTTTTTTTATTCACCTACTAAAAAAACCATTGTCTTCGTCTTTAATCTCACGAGTTAAATGACGTAATCCAATCTGAGTGCAGTGTTATCAGACATGAATCAGGTCACTGTGGCACCCACATGGCAAGAACATGGTCAGACTACATAATGACAACCATTGGTGTGGACATTTACAATGAATTTTCGCAGAATTAGGGTTGGTTTAAAATGGGCTGCACTTTTTTTCTAATGATGATGATAAACATTTTTTATTATCATTAGACACAATTGGTCTCCATGGCCCAACAAAGCGAGGAGATAATGCAGTTATCTTTAGAACCCTTCTAAACTGGGTTTTAGTTTGAAAAGACCTTAACCTATTTTTTTGGCCCCTTTTGAAAAAATCAAATGTCTGGTGAGTGAAAGTTTAAGAATGTTGGTGTATTATTTGATGGTTTATGAACCAGTACCGTATCCCAATTCTGAGGAAACCAACTTCATTAAACATAAAATAAGCAAGCAAGATTATTACTTGATGTTTATAAACTTTCAGGGTTTATATCTGGGGTATGCATAATTCTTTTTATAATGTCTAATGCTGTAGCATTCAGAACAAAAAACATAACCCATTCGTTATTGAAATCACAAGGAAATCAAGAGCCTCCAAAAAAAAGCAGCAAGTTGCATGATAAGTAATGTTCATGCTGTGAATTCTGTGCTTGTTTTTGTAAATGGATATTTATAAAATCTGGGAACATTTATAACAACTGGGTATTTATATTCAGTGTCTTCCTCAGGTTCACATTTTCCTTCTCATGTTTTCTGATGGTTTCCTCATAAGGTCTCTTCATGAATTTATTCAGTCAAGAGTGTTGTTGAATACACCTGAAACTAACCAATATCAAGGGCATCACAACTGCACATGCGTGATTGCATAGATATGCAACTGGATTTCTTGTAATTTCAGGCTTTCAGTTTGAATCTGCTTCAATCAACAGTTTTTGAGTTTCAGCAATGGAATCAATTAGAGCATTTAAAATGACAAAAACTATTGCGAGAGGAGACACTTGTTTTCTATAAACTTATTCTTTTCCATATCAAAAAAATGAAAGTTTGAATCGCAAAAATATAGATTAACATAGAAAATCTTTTCGCCTTCTATATCCAAGAGATTAAATTTGAATCTCAATCTTAGCCCTATGCTTAATCTTTTCCTTTTCTATATCTAAAAGTTTAAAGTTGAGCCTCAATCTCAGATCCATGTATAAGCATAGCGTAATGAGAATATCTGTAAATACTTAGAGGTGTCACTGAATGGTGGATACGTTAGTGTGTAATGAGAGAAGCAATTTGTATGTTTTGAATTGCCATATGCTTAATTTTTTCATCTGCTGTATCCTAGAGTTAAAAGGAGTCACAATCACAAATTTATGCATAAGCGTAGGGTGATAAGAGTATTCAAGTGTTAAATTAAATAAGTTCAACAACATTTAAGGTGTTATTAAATTGCAAAAGACATAGACATAGTCAATATTTTAAGAGTGTAATGGGATAAGCAATTTGTATATTTCGTTTGCTGTTTTATGTATTTATTTGTAATTACGTATTGTTAATACTGGGTATTCAAAAGTAATAACATTTTTTTTTTAGTAGTGTGTAAAGGCAAAGCTTATCTTATTTAACATATTATGAGTACATCTTGAACTAAAGTGGTGTCATAGTATTGAAATTATTAACATGATTATAGCATCATATAAAGAAATTTATTTTCATAGATATGATTTCAGACAATAAGACTAATATACACTTTTATTGTAAGGAGGAAGATCAAACTATGTAGTAAATCATGCCATTTTCATGCTGCTTCGAAGTATTATTAGGTTAGAGACAAGGACTATAGCCACTGGTCTTCATTATTCTTATTGTTTACATAATATGTATTTCCTCAACTAGCATGTAAATGGAAATGGTAGTGATAGTCAAAATGAATAATGAATTAAGAGATTTGCTCTGAGATAGCAATGAATGTTAAGCTTGTTCTCGTGATAATGTGTACCATTGATAGCATCTTACATTAAATTTTTAAATAATTAATATCATCTACTTAGATAAATTAAGAAATAAGTGCATATGGTTGATGAAAGAGTATGCCACCTCTACTTCACTCACTTGTTCTCTAATGGTAGTTTGGTGCCAAATTTCCCTCATCAGTACGAGTTCTTTTGAGATGACTATTTGTATATTTTGAATCATACTTCTAGTTCATTAAGGCTCATTCAATTTCACTAGGGCAATTGTCATCTTAGGTCATACATCCCATTATTAAGGCTCATTCAACTTCACTGGGGCAATTGTCATCTTAGGTCATACATCCCAAAGCTTGTATGTATTGTTTGTTTCTTCAATATATATTGAAATTATGTTATTTTAATATTGTTTACATAATTTTTTGGTCATACATCCCAAAGCCTATGTGTTGTTTGTTTCTTCAATATATATTGAAATTATGTTATTTTAATATTGTTTACATATTTTTTTTTAAAAATGATTATTTATATAATGAATTAATGTCTTTGTTATTAAAAAGAAAATAATATATTTGTTTTAATGGTTTTTATATTCACCTATTAACCAATATAATCATTTTGTTATATTTTTGTTGGTTATGTCCTTGCCTCAAGTATGAGACCTAGTTAGATTTGTTTGTGGATGGCTTGTTAGTTTGATTATTTGTGAAATATTACATTATTTTGATAGTCTATATCACCAATTTTTCTAATATCATGGTCTTGAATAAGAGCCCATAACATTTTCGTAGGAATTTGTGAACAATTTTATTATAATTCGTAGGAATTTGTGAACAATTTTATCTTATAATAGATAAGTGGACATGTCTTCTGGTACACTTTTGTTATTAAACTCAATTATCATACATAATACCTAGTTAGTTTAATATTTTCAAAATAGACTATCCTTTTGTAGTACCTAGTCCCACTAACTAAACCAACATCTACCCTTAAATTACAAGTACAAAATCATGTGTTGGACAACATAAAATAGTGTTGTATGAACACCCACATTTAAAAGAATCAAAATAGTGATATTATGTAATTTATATTTAGTAGTATATGTAGACATAAATAGATGTATAGGTATTCAAAATTTATATATAATTGTGGGGTTAAGTCATTTATTAGAAATACTTTTATTTAACTTTAGAATTTATTTATTTATAGTTTATGTAAACATAAACTTTAATCTTCCATCACGAATTATTTTATTAGGTAGAATAAAGTGTATAGCCTTATAAGTTTTATGGTTACGTTCATTTCAACTTATATAATGAAAAAAATAATTATAATAAATAAATTTTCATTAGTGAATAAAGTTAATAAAATAGTAAATAAACTCTTGAAATAGTTTGAAAGATGGAGCGAGAGCGAGCAGGAGGAGCGGGAGAAAAAAATTTGAATTTGCGGCAAGAGGTGAAGCAAGATGCTCCCGGTCGGGCTGCAGGTTTAGATCCTATACCAGGAAATGCAGAGGTCACGGAGAATGCAACAGAAGATAAGATTGAAATCCTTGTGTTTGACAATGGGGAAAGAGCGGGTGGGTCTAGCATGGCCCATCCCAGAAAGGACAGCGGGACCAGAAGAGGAAAAAGGAAATAATGTTGGTCCTTCTGAGAAAATCAAAGGGTCAACGAAACATCATGAAGATCTTTCACATGGGGGGAACTCGTTACGAGGTAAGGGGAAATGGAGTAGTCTTTTTGGGATAAAACCTATTGGAAAATCTTCTTTCCCAAAGATTGATATAGCCTTAGATCCAAATAAAGGGGTGATAGGTTTAAATATTCCTGATCAAATCATAGATCACATTGTTTCTAGAATGGCCTCAACTCTGATAGGCAAGTTTACGGGTCCTAGACTGAATATTGATCTGGTGAGGGCTTTTACCTTCCAGAAGTGGAAGCTCAAAGGTCAGGTGGATGTAGCAGCGATGCCGAAAGGTTTCTTCTCCTTTTTATTCTCGAATGGAGAAGATCTTTCAAAAGTTATGTCTGAAGGCCCATGGATGTGGGGCAAATCCTCATTGTCTTTGCAGAAATGGACAACGAATCTGGATTATAATGACAATTTCTTTGTATCAACTCCTGTCTGGGTTAGACTTCCGAGTCTCCCTCTAGAGTACTGGCATGAGGATATTTTGGTGGCGATAGCAGGGTCTTTTGGTGAACTGCTGACTATAGATCCAATGATTGTAGCTCGAACCAGACAAGTGTTTGCGAGGATATGTGTCAATATCCAGCATGATACTGACCTTCCTCAAGTCGTAAATCTTAACTCAAAAGTGGGTAAATGGGCTCAAGAAATAGAATATGAATCTACCCCTTTTGTATGCTCAACTTGTAGAAAGGCTGGTCATTAGGCAAAGCATTGTCCCTTGAAGACAACTATAGAAAAGAAAGACCAAGAGTAAAAAATGTCAAACAAGTGGGAATGGAGGAAAAAAAAAAAGGGAGATACAAAATCCCCCTGTCAAGAAGAACTCAAACTCAAACATGGGGGAGAAGCAGTCTCACCTACAAAGGGAATCAGAAGAAACAGAAGATCCTAAGGAAGCTGCTCTTCCTACTGAGGAAAACAAAATGCAGGATCATTCTAGTTCGGTAACCTCTTCGAAGGAAACATGTGATATCTCATTAGAGTCAGATCCTTTGCTGGCTTCAAGGGTAGAAGATAGCCTGAACTCATCAAAGGGGAGGGAGATCTTCCTAAGCCCGCAGAAGACTAATGAAACCCAGAAAATTCTAGACCAACTTAGTAGTGAAGCTTCGAATGCTAATCTGTTTGAATCTGAATCTAAGAATGACAGATCAAAAGAACAAAATGATGACTCTGAAACAGTGGAAGCAGAGAACAAAAGTCCTTGGATCAGTGTTGGGAAAAAAAATAACAGATCTCTTGCAGGTAAAGGCTCTAGCTCCCAGCCAAGAAGAGAAAGCACAAAGGACCAGACCCCTGTAATAGGGGAAAATAGTTCTAAGGCGACACAAGGAGGCCTAGCATCTAAATCAAACAAAAAAGGGGGCCAAATCAAAGTTGGAGGAGTCCAGACAAGAGGTCAACAACAAAAGGCAGATACTGGAACACCTAAAAGAGAAAGGGGAAGAGTATTTGAGAAAGAACAGAGAGAGATAGAAGCAAAATATAACATAGCGGATGGTAGACAGCTCACCATCAATCAGGTTTGCCCTCCAAATTTTTAATGAAGATTTTATCTTGGAACATTAGAGGTCTCAATAGTCCTCATAAACAAGATGTTGTTAGGAATTTAGTTAGAGATTCTAATCCTGATATTTTGCTTATTCAAGAAACTAAAATGGTTAGAGATAAGATAGTTAAAATCAATTTGCTTAAGAATGGGGATAAGTTTAGTAGTGACTTTGAAGGGGCTTCTGAAGGTTTGGCTATCTATTGGAATACTAAAAGCTTTACTTGCAACCTATTGATAGAGGATAAGAACTTCCTGGCAGTTAAAGTCAGTAGTATTAAGGATAATTTCTCCTGGACTCTGATTAATGTGTATGCCCCTAATACTAAAACTGGTAGACTCAATCTTTGGCAAATGATTCATGACATCAGAAAGGATCACCCAGATGATAACTAGATGTTGATGGGAGACTTCAATACGCCCCTGAAAGAAGCTGAGAAAAAAGGAGGGAACAATACCCAAGTGGAAAGCAGAGTAGATCTAATGGATTTGATAAGTAATGAAGGCCTGCTGGATGTTGACCTCGAGGGAATTGATTATACCTGGACTAATAGAAGAGTGGGAGCTGACCTCTTTCAGGTCCAGCTTGACAGGGTCCTCGTCTCTCATGGATGGATTGTGAACTTTTCATGCTCCCTCTCCTCTCTTAACCGCATTGGTTCGGATCACTATCCTATATCCTTTATTGCTAACTCCTTCAGAGGAAAAGGCAACACTCCTTTCAGACTGGAAAAAATGTGGATGACTCACCTAGATTTCAAAAATAAAATAAAAGAATGGTGGAACATCAAAGTGGAAGGAAAAGCTATGTACCAAGTGGCAAAAAAAATGGCAAATATCAAATCTAAAGTTAGACAATGGAACAAGGATGTCTTTGCTGATATCTTCCAAACTAAAAACAAAATTCAAATGGATCTAAAAGAAATTCAAGACAAGATTCAGAGTATAGGGTTGACTGAAGATATTAGAAAAGAAGAAAATATTATTCTTGTTGATTACCATAATATCATATCTAAAGAGGAGCCTATTGGAGACAGAGATCAAGATCCCTTTGGTTGAAAGCTGGAGACAAAAATACCAGATTTTTCCACTTAATAGCAATGAAACACAAGGCAATGAACAAAATCAACTCTTTGATTACCTCTAGGGGCACTCTCAATAAAGAGGAAGAGATAAGGAAAGATATGATGGGTCACTTTGCCTTGATTCTTTCTAGAGAACAAGATCTCAATCAAGATGATCAGAACTCTTTGCTGAGCTCCATTCCAACGCTGAGGACAATCTCTTTCTTAAATCTATTCCGATGGAGGATGAAATTAAAAAGGCTATCCAGTCTTTTGAAGGTGAAAAATCCCCTGGGCCAGATGGCTTCCAAATGTTCTTCTTTCAACAATACTAGGAAATTATTGGAAAAGATATATGTGGTGCTGTGAAAGAATTCTATGGCTCCAAAGCTACTCTTAACGAGCTCAATTCCACATTTATAGCTCTGATACCCAAAAGACCGGGAGCTAATACGGCTGATAGCTTTAGGCCTATAAGTCTTTGTAACTCCTTGTATAAGATAATGTCTAAGATTCTCACTACAAGGATTCTCAAGATTCTCCCTCGCCTTATTTCCCCCCAACAAAATGGGTTTGTTTCGGGGAGACAAATCCTGGATTTGATTATGGTTGTTCATGAGAAGATTCACTCGCTGGAAAAATCGAGGAAACAGGGTTTCCTTATGAAACTTGATCTATAAAAAGCCTATGATACAGTTGATTGGGAGCTTCTTTCTAAAATTCTTCAGGCATTTGGTTTTGATGCTAGTGTGATCAAACTTATTTTGCAACTTGTTACTACGGTGTCTTCTTCGATGATTGTGAACGGGGGATCCTCTCCTTTCTTTGGACCTTCCAGAGGGTTACACCAAGGTGATCCTATCTCTCCTATCCTTTTTGCCATCATGGCTGAAAGTCTAGGGAGATTCATTACCCTTCAGGTTTCTCAAGGTTTGATTTCGGGTTTACAACCATCTTTAGTAGGTATAGTCTGTTCTCATGAACAATTTGTTGATGATACGATTCTTATGGGAGAATATACTGTAAAAGAGGCTAGGAATATGAAAAAGGTGTTAAATGTGTATTCTAGTGCTTCAGGTCCACTCGTAAATTGGGAGAAGAGTGCCCTATTTTTTTTCAATACCCCTGAAGCTAGAATGAATAAAATCTCTGCTATTCTTGGTTGCAAGATGGGAAGAATCCCGACCTATCTTGGATTGTCGTTGTGCTTGAAACCAGAGGCCAACTTTTGGAATGAAATCCTTGATAGATTTCATACGAAATTGGTGGGATGGAAAGGGGCGATTCTTAGTCAAGCTGGAAAAGTCCAACTGCTGAAGGCCACTCTTCAAAACCTTCCTGTCTACGCCCTTAGCCTATTCAAAATACCTCAAAAGTTTTCTGATTTAATCGAAAAAATCCAAAAAAGGTTCCTTTGGACAGGAGTGGAAGAGAAAAAGAGACTCAGCCTGTTGGACTAGGAGAAGATTTGTAAACCGAAAAGGATGGGGGGTTTGGGAATAAGGAGCATCATTAATACTAATAAAGCTCTTTTAGCAAAGCAATGCTGGAGAATTTTTGAAGATGAGAAAGAATGGAATATGATAATGAAAAGGAAATATCATCTTAGTAATCTTGAAGGAATGCTCCAATCTCAAAATGATATCCTGGGATCTTTTATCTGGAATAGTATAAGTAAAGGCAAGAATCTTATAAGCAAAGGCACTATTTGGAAGTTGGGAAATGGCAGAAAAATTTAGTTTTGGAATGAAAAATGGATGTCGGATAAACATCTTATAGAGAATGAAGAAAGGGGGAATGCAATCCAGGACTGTAAAGATTCTATTGGAGAATTTGTGAGCGATTATTGGAAAAATGAAGAATGGATAGACTTGGGGCTGAAGGATATCAGATTTAAAGAAGTGAATAAGCAATTAAACAGATGGTTTACTAGAGAAAATGAGGCTGATAAACTCATCTGGGGCCCGGCTACCTCTGGAAAATTCTTGGTTGCTTCTTCTTCGAATCTTCTCCTCCCTAATGAGGCCCAGCCTTTGTGGGTGCAGGTATGGAATAAAAACCTTACCCCTAAAATTAGCATGTTTTTTTGGCTGCTAGTCCAGAACAAAATCCTCACACAGGACAACCTCATGAGAAGAGGGTTTTAAATGCCTAATAGATGTGCCATGTGCTGTCATGAAGCTGAGAATTGCAATCATCTAATGATACACTGCCATTTCACTAGAGAGGTGTGGGACACAATAATATCAACGCTCGAGCTCAATTGGGTGAAACCTAACTCTATCCAAGAGTTTTTCCAGCAGTGGCAAAGTCCATTCCATGACAAAAATGCTAGGGATATTTGGAAAATTGTTTTTCCCCACTTCACTTGGCAAATCTGGAAAGAGAGGAATAACAGAATCTTTAGAGGGAAAAAGGCCCCTCCTTTGGTTGCTAATTCAGTAACTAGAAGTATAATGGAGAACTATAGAAGCATGGGAATTAAAGATAGTAATCAATGTGATCCTCAACCTAAGAAGGACAATACTATCTCGTGGGAGAGACTAAAAAGTAGTCAGATCCAGAATCCCAGAGATAATGTTATGTGGACTATTCCTCCTTTAGGTTGGCTTAAAGGGAACTTTGATGGGTCAACTAGGGGAAATCCTGGAAGGGCTGGAGGTGGAGAGCTTTTAAGAGATGTTGCTGGAAATTGTTTAGGAGCGATCGCTATCCCGTTGGGTATCCAAATGAACCACGTGGCGGACGCTGAAGCTGCGCTTTACCTGGTCATGATGGCAAAAGATATGGGCTGCACAAAATTATGGCTGGAAGGTGATTCCCTAAATATAATCAATTCTATTAAAGGGAAGTCTGTGAGCTCTTGGACTATAGAACACATCATAAACAAAATTAAAATCATTATGAATTCCTTTGAAGAATGCCACATCACTCACGTCTATCGTGAAGGCAATAAACCAGCGGACAGGTTGGCAAATGAAGGTACTTTGAGTGACGTCACTCAAAAGTGGAGAGGGGAAGCGAATCTAAAGGCTGAGATTACGAGTCTAATCAACTATGACAAGATTAATCACTATGAAGGAAAAATCACCTAAAATGATGATGACAAGGACACATCATTTACCGAGGAGGTATGCATGTAAGGTGAAGTGTGGGATCATTATTCCACAGTTAATGAAGCACAGACACAGGATTAATATTGATAACCAAAAAAGAAAAGATAATTAGAGAATAAAGGCGGAAATCACTAGTGAGGAGCTGAACCAGTATATGAGAAATAAGCAAAAAATGGGAGGTGTTTTGAAGAGGGAGGAACCTTCTGACTGTGATAAATGGAGACAAGACAGAAAAGTCTGGAAGAAGCTGGAGAAAGGGGGGGTTACTCCGTTCATGAAGAAGCTTCATGAACATGACAAATAGATCACTTCCTTGTTTGCGGATGGCTGGACTAATGGTAAAGTTCACCTATGGGGCAAGTCCTTCACTCTTACTATTTCTAGTTTACCTAATATTACTGGTTTACCTTTGGAAGGAACCCATTTCCATAGAGGAAATCATAGGCTAGGAACTGAAGCTTTCACTATTTTCCCTAAAATTGACGATGAGAAAGCCCTCATGACCAAGGGAAATGGTGACTATGTGGACATAACCAATCTTGATGAATTCTGGGCCAAAATCTTGAAGGCTATGATTGAATATTTTATGCTAGATGGGTGTTATTCCAAAATTTACAACTTCCATTTAGTTTATGCTAATCATTTTAGGCATAATAGGAGGATTTATTTCCCTTATTATCTTTTGAGTTCCCTGAACAACAACATTACGGGACACAGGAAGAAGGCTAGTAACCCTGTGCTGCATGAGGGCTTGATCCTTCTTATATCCAACTACATTAGGGACAATGTCTCGGACCCTATCCCTAAAAGGATCATTGGTAAAAGAAAGGAGAAGAATGAGGGGGACACAAAGGCTAAGACCAGTAAGAAGAGAAAGAATAATAAGAATAAGGACTCTGACAGTACTGGTGGCAAAGATATGGCCAGCATTGAGGAAATTGTGAAAAGGCCTCAATCCCAGGGGAAGGGTAATATTGAGGAAGGTAATGAGGAAGATTCTAGTGAAGAAGAGAAAAGAAAAGAGAAAGAGGAAGGGAATGAAAAAGATCAGGAAGAGGAAATGAATGATTGGCTGGAAGAGGAGAATGAAGAAAAGGAAGTGACCAGTCAAGAAGAAGAAGATGAAGAGGACAAAGTGGATGAGGAAGAGGAAGAGGTCCAGGAAAATTCTACTAAAGATGACATGTAAGAAGCCCTTGAACATAATGGGGGTGATGATAAAGAGGAAGAAGGCACTCAGGTGTTAACTATGGATGCTGAGATCACTAGCCAGGATGCCCCTGTGGAAGATAATCTGATCGATGTTAACCTAGAAACAGGGGATGGTAAGAATAGAGATGAGGATGGTAATGATGATAAGGGGCTTACAAAGGGTTTTATGGATGGCCAAGAGAACCAAGGTAAGGAGACTGGTAAGACCCCCTTTGCAAATGAGAAAGATGAAGATAACTGGAAAGAGAATAAGGAAGGTATGGACAAAATGACCATGGTGGAGAACATCAACAACAAAGAGGAAACTTTAATCCTCTTGAGGGAAGCTACTGTGCAGGAGGAGGAGAATAATGCTGAGAGTCAGGATAAGAACATGGAACGGGAAAAGGAAATGCAGGAAATGAAACTCCAGATCCAGGAAATGGAAAAAACCATGAAAAACATGTCTACTAAGCTGGGAAAGATGGAAAATAAGGTTTTTGATAAGGTGAAAAACAAAAATAAAAATGAGGAATGTACTGCCGAGATGAGCAAGATAGTTAAAGACAAGATGAAAGACTTAGAAGCCAAAATTAGAAACTATGACAAAATGATAAAAGGTGTTCTAAGCCACAACAATGAGGATCTGAAGGTGACTATTATGAACCTGAATATGTTGCATAACTATTTGGAAAGGAACCTGCTGGAAAGAACTACAATCACCATTGATGAGGATGTTAGCAATACTGGTCCGGGGATGAGAACTAGAGGGCGCATCCAGAGGAAGGTCCCCGAAAAATTGAAAGAACTGAAGGAGCTGCAAGAGACTATCCAGAAGATAGAAGACCTCCAAAAGAAGGTTGAAGAAATGATAACAGATAATTAGCTAGTTCTTGCTGGTAGTTGTTTTGATGTTTGTTTTTCTTTTAGTTTCTACTTTTGAACTGTGTCGTTGTTTGTTCTTGCTTTTGTTTTCCAGCAGGTGTTTCATTTTGAAAACTTTAATGCTTTATCTTTAGGCTTTATTGTAACTGGTTTCAGGTCCATGTAAAACTTGCTTTTACCTTAATCAAAAACTCTTGAAATAGTTATATTATTAAATATATAATTAAGATAATAATGCAATTTAACTAAATATTTATAAATTTATACTTCTATTTAATTTACATAGTTATATATATTTTTAAAATTAAAAAAATATATTTATGAGATGCAGTCAAAATATAAATAAATATTTTAGAAAAATAGGTGTAAGATTTGTGTAGAGGATCAAACCAATTTTTTAATGTTGCAAGAATTATGAAAAATAATGTCCAAATGTACAAGATATGGTTGTGTAAGCTTGTAGAAATTCATCTAACTTCAAAGGCTTGTAGAATGACTCTAGAACATAATTGAGAAAAATTAATAGCACCATCGTATTAGACTCAAAGAAAAAATTTCAATGATCTTGTTCACCCAATTTTAACGATGTATGGAAAAGTTGGGATAGGTCAAAAGGGCCAACAAGGGCTAGGAGATGGCTTGCAAAGGTGTTTGTACAATCAATATTAACATGGTGTCATGCCAAGGTCTGTGAAAATCCTTAAAATACTCTTTGCACTGGCTAAAAATTTGATCAAGTTTGAAAAGAGAAAAATTCTCCAAACTATTTCAAAGGATCTTGGTTGTTAGAATATTATTTGACTAGGGGAAGCATACTAGTACCTGTTATAGCTAACTTTAGACATTCCTAGAGCCTAAACTATACACCATTTTTTTGACAATTCTTTTTGTTGTCTTCGTATGTGAGTTGCTACTTAAATATTTTTTGGCTTATGGGTATTAATGGAGTTCCATGTAGAATTTTTTGAGCGTAAAAGGGTCATAAAGTGACCATTTCAAAGTGTCACTTGATATGTGACCTATTTTGTGCCATTAGCCATTCACTTAGACAACCAAGAAGTTAACATAATTGATCCAATACTTTTACACAAATGACCTAATAATGGTGCACTATTAGTACAAATAAACTTGCACAATTGATCTAATTGCTAGCTTTTATTTCTAAAAAATGGGTGGGTATTGGCTCATAGACAATTTTATAATGGGTTTTTTTATTTGTGAATTGTAGTGTGTGGCTATTAGAACACGCTAGGCTACTAGTGGTCTTCCCATAGTTAAATACTCCCTAAGGGCTAGTGTATGGATTAGTATAGTCATTGTATTACAACCGCTAGCATAGGCCTACAAATTTGTATGGATGGCCTATGTGAATTAAATTGCCTCTCTCCTCAAAAAATCACCTTCAATATTTGTAGTCACCAATTTTGATGAATGAATAGTTAATTATAGGGTTTTTGGTTGTTCTAAATGTGATGATATAGTCCATTTCACTCGATATATGGACCTATTATTTTTGGTATGTGGTGTTTGCCTTGATATAGATGCCCTTTGAAAAAATGTCTATTTAATCAATTGCTCAAATGTTTTTGAAATGGAAGTCAATCTATATATTTTGGAATGCTTTGAACATGATGGCAACATTTGTTTGAGACCAAAGTACACCAAAAATATCTCAACACTAGATCTCTTACTATTTGAATAAGAACCTATATATCTAATGCTCTAATACCATGTTGGAGTCATTTATTCAAATCCACAAGCGTGCTAATAACCCGCATGAAAAACACCTAACACAAATGTTGATTGGACAAAACAACTTTGCTCAACAACATGAGAATTAAATTGATACATAAAATATTATTTATTAGAATGAAGAATGAACCCATTTAAAAATGATAATGCAACCCTAGATCTAAACCATTGAGGAAGATTAAATTAGCTAGTGCGAAGTGTCCACTTCATATTCAATAATACAACATGAGCTATTATTAGTCTAAATCTAATAAAAGAAGAAAACACTTATAAGTTTAGCTTAAGTGAATAAAATAATAAGGGACCTAGTTAGATAATTAATTAAGTGATATCCTAACTACTCTAATAGCTAGGGTGATTGGACAATTAGTTTTTAATACTTTTAAAGTTCCTAATAAGAAATTCATAAATTTTTATATACTTGCAAAAATTTACAAAAATTGTGTCATATCTAGACACATGTTCTCCACTTATATTAAAAATTTTGAAAAAAAAAATCGTACTTAAAATTGGTTGGACATACACGTTTTTCTTTTATTTATTTAAAAAAAATTAGTGCCACTGAACATTGAAATTGCAAAATTTCACCGAATTGATTTACTTTGTTCCAAAAAATAATTAGTAGTTTACAACTTTATTCAAAATTGTTACCTCATTCCTACTTAATTCCCAAATTATTTTAATAACTTATTCAACTTTTTAATGTGAAGTTGCCGAACTCTTTTTCCCTAATTTTTTATTGTCACTTAGAGGCCTATTTTGGCCCATTGTGACCCTAGACTCACACCTCAAGTGAGTGATAAGGGAGAAGAAAGCTATTACTAATTTTATTATAGCAATTTATTTATGTTATATTATATTGTGATAAATAAATTAAATAATAGGATGGCAATTTGATGACTTTGTTTCTTCACACAAGGTTTCTCATATCTTTGACTTTTTTGTTGATGGTGTAGACATAGATCTGAGTTATGTATATGACTAAATTGCTTATGAGCATATCAATATTTATGGTAATAGTGGATTAGCTTCAAGATATTCCTAAGGTAAGACACTCCTTGAGTTGGTTTATAGTGACTTCATGTCCTTTCTGACATAAATCTTTTTTTAGGGGCCAAGTATGTTCTCACATTCATTGATGACTTATCCAGATGTACATAAGTGTACTTTCTTAAGTACAAGCGTAATGTCTTTGATTCTTTTAGGATGTACAATTCATTCATAGAGAAGCGGCTTGACCTGTCTCTTAACAAGATACACACAAATAACGGGGGAAGTATGTTATTCAAGCTTTTTAGGTTTTTTTTGCACTAAGCATGGAATCCTATATCAACCTAGGATCCTTATATCCTTCACTAGAATAATGTTGTTGTGAGAAAGAATAAGAAATTTCCAAAGATGGACAATTGCATGATTAAGTCTCAAAATATGGATGTTGATTTTTGGGCCAAGGTAGTGAATTATACCAATTGCATTTAGAATCAGATGCCTCATAGGGAATTACAAAAAACAACTCCTAAGGAGGCTTGGTCTAATGTCAATCCTAATGTATCTTCATTTAGTATTTTTGGGAGTGAGGCTTGGGCATTTATTCTAGATAGTCAAAGGAAAGCCATGTTGAATAGGTTGAATAACTAAGAGGGGGGGAGGGGGGGAGGGGGGTGGGTGAATCAATTAAATTTCCAAACACTTAATAAAAATTTTACTCTGTCGGTAAACACACAAACCATATAAATTATAATAACTATTGTATCAATATTAACTTATGTTCTATCGGCAACCACTTCAAGCAATTATAATAGATGTACAAGCATGAAAGCACAAAACTATCAACACAAAGAACACCATAATTTACGTGGAAATCCAAATTGGGAAAACCAAGGAGAACCTAATTCTCATGAAATGAAACACCGGTTAAGGTGATTTTCACAAAGGATCACTATTGATTTGCTCACTGTGGGTGTAATATCCACCCATTTTCTACTATTTCTATTTGTGATGCTAAATACTGTTAGACCTTTTTATTGCTCGAGCTAGATCCTTTGATGATTTTGGTCATGTTTTGGTGTTATGACAATACCTATTGATGATGCAAAACATTGGTACTTTGATTATTTGATGTATATCATATTGTTAGTTAGATGTACCTTTATGTTTTTTTATTGACCTACTAACCCCTATATCTGCATTTATATGGATGGTGTGTATGTTTTATATTTTTGTTTGATGTGTTTGATATGATAAGGGACAAAGTCATAGCTACTTGCTTGAGAGATCCACATGATATCATAACTGATAATAATGATGATGATTGATTATCTGATGGAGCTGATGATGAAGACCGGCCAAGATCAGAGGTATACATGATGTTAGTAGGATGATTAGATCAGTTATAATCTTGTCATTGATGTCAAGCAATTGAGTTTTTATTTATGTTATGTTGTCATATCATTCGGTAAATGATATAAGATGAATGAGTTAAGGAGAAGAGGAAATGAGAAGTTGAAGAACTTAAATGGGCAACCCATACAATTTGGACAATGATTTGATTATGTTGGTATGATTATTTTCTACCTAACATATGAATATGTGAAGTCGGTAAAGTATGATATTGAATATTTGACAACTCAGTAAGATAAGTTGTTATGGCTACCGAGATGGAAAAGTCACTCGGTAAGGTAAAGTGAAAAAGTTGATCACTTGGTAAAGTGGAAAGATTCAGGCACCAAGCGATATAACCAAAATTCTAAGTGAAGAACACCGAGCAAGGAAAAGGTATTAAATATGGATGTAATTGATATTTAATGATTAGATATGATGAGATGGATGATCATGATGATGAGGAAAGTTAGTTACAGTGATCTAAGGTTATGAAAATTCAAGATGTAGATCTATGGTTAGATCTAAGCTACACAAAGAAGTGGAACAAGTTTCAAGAAAAGTTCAAGTTCCTAGGTGAAAAGGAAATGTGTTACCGAGATCCAAATCTGATGAATAATGAATTGAACGGTCAAGATTGACTAAAGGAATACATAATAGAGGAGATTAAGAGGCAAAAATTGTCTATATAAAGGATGATCTTGTATGGAAAATGGGCTAGAAAATTGAATAGTTGAAGGACTACCAACTATTGCAGTGAAGAAGGAACAAAGAGATTTTGAGCGGGAAAATAGTGATTTGATGAAGTGTTGATGCCAATGGAAGATGAAGAATGAAAGTGAAGATTGATGAGCGCACAAGGATCTAATTGAGCAAAGGGCACATCTACAGGTCATTTTTATTACTGTTGCTTACTAGCATTTGTAACAGTCAAAATCTCTTAACATAGTGGACTTAACAATCTTATTGTAAATCCTTGAGAAAGGTGACATTCCAAAAAGAGTGTTCAAAGCCCCTTAACAAGGCCACTCCTAACAGGGTGAAGATCCTAGCAGATATGAGGTTAATCCCTTAACCGGGTCACACATAACAATGTGTTTTGTAAGTTTTATCAAGATTGGCTCTTAACCAGGCATACTTCAGAAGAGTATATTTCTTAGTGGGTGACAATTCCCATAGTGGTTTTTTCCAAAGTTGGGTTTCCACGTTAAATACCCGTGTTACACATTGTGAATGATTTGTGAGATTATTCTACTGATTGATATAGTATATTTATTGTTGTCGGTAAATAGAGAACTATGTTTCTACCGAGTAGTTACCAAGTTAATCAAAGAAAATATTTTAAGGTATTTTGTGATCAGGATTACTGATTCACCCCCCTCCCCCCCCTCTCTGTAATCCAACAGTATCGATCATTATCATTGTACATGTTATGTATATGTATGCACATCTTTGGCTTTGTGATGACAATTTTGTAGGTATCGGGCATCATCTTCCTTGAATTGATAGGAGTGAGTGTGGCCTTACATATGTCTCAATTGTAAAAGAGGGGAGATAACATTCATACCTAAACTTTATCCTAAACCTATAATTTTTTCCTATGACTAGACAAGTATCTGATTGACTACCCTATCTGAATTTGTCAAGTTGACATGAATTCGTGAACTCTATTGAGTATGCTTGTTGCATTTTGATTTAGTTGATTTTTCAGTATGCATGCATTCATTAGGTTGATGTTGCTTTCTGTCATGTTTTGATCAAATAGTTTAATTAAGGTTAATTATTAAAGATTAAATAATTATACCTATTAAATACTAAAATATTAATATGAGGTTACTTAATTATTAAAATATTAATTAAATGCCTGTATTTATTAAATGATTTAATTATTAAAGTCTAAATATAATAATTAAATATTTAATTAAATCAAAATTATTATTTTTATGCACAACTTAAAGTAATGACTTACTTTAACTTTGACTTTCAATTTCAAAGTTGCATGTTTAAAAATCATGCTTCAGTTATCTCTTTAAATTAAATTAAATTAATAAAAAAAATTAAATAATTAAATAAAAAGTACTTCTTTCCATGCATGAGTCTCTTCTTTTTTTTAAATGAAAAAATTAAATTAAAAAAATAAAAGTGTTTTTTCATTTATAATTTAAGTGTGATTATAAATAACTTGGGTTATAATTAATGTGGTCAAATGAGAGTTTATATATTGTTGTATTTTGGGATTTTTAGTGGTTGATGATGGTCAATCACGGGTAATGCTATGCCCTAGGTGTGGGTTGTGTCTTTGAGACTTGAAGTGCTTTTATGGATTTATACTTTGTACTTTTTGGTTTGTATTATGGAGAGTTCATAATCATTTTTGGCGTTATGGTTGCCCATATGTTGTGTTGAGTGCATCTATGAGTTTTGTTCTATTTTCTATTGAATATGCCAAATTCTATGATCAGTCTTCCCAAATAATTTGGCCAACTAATGGGAATGATCAATATGATTTTATTCCCCTTCTCTTTAGGATCTGTAGAACCTAGGCATGTGAACCTATCCTACAATTGTATCTTCTCTAGTTGAAGCTTTTGATAGCAGATTGATTTCTTACTCTATTATCTATAATCTATCAAGATGTCATAATGTCTTGAAATAGATCTGTTTGCTTAATTCTCTTTATATCTCTGATTATTCTGCTACTTCCTTTCTAATGTTTCTTTCTATGCAACTATCTGCCAATTTTTTTCTACTGATTTCCTCTACTTCTGATTCTACTTAATTTCTGCAATCTTCTACTGATATCATCTATCTACCCTGTAGCTATAACTTGGTTCACTTCTATCTATGTTTCTACTTTTATGCTATTTTTCTAATCCTACTGAGAGTAATAATTAATTTTGTTTGAGATTTATATCTTTTATGAATAAGACCAATCCCTTATCCTTATTGGGCACAAATTTACCCATCCTCAAACTCTCATGTATAAATTTGTGAAAAAATATTTTATCTTTAGATAAACTATCAACCTGTATCGTCTTAAAATGGAAGCACTTTCATGATAAGAATGTTTATCCCTCTGAGTGAGTGGTCTGGGGTCATGTTAAGCACCTTGATCGGGTCTTTGCATGTATTTGGCTTTTCCCCCTATTTTTCTTCCCTCTGCACCCATTTTCCACTTCATATCTGCATTTCCTGGCATTCTAGGCTGGGGTCCTAAGGTTTTTGACCTCAAGGTCAAAGTCGACCTTGACTTTGACCTAGGTCAAAGTTGACCTCATCCCTGACCCCCAGTTCAAATTTCAAGTTTTTCTAATTTTCGGGCATCGGGTTTCGAAAAGATTCTTTTTTCCGCCTTCAGGTTGGCCATTTCAGGTTTCGGAATGGTAAATCCTTAAATTATATTTACTATGGGTCTATGTCTAGGGGTTAAGGTTAATTGGGATTTAATTCCCCAATGTCGGCCTTCTCTAGAGGTTTGTGCCCTAGTTCACTATAAAAGGAGGCCTTCCTCTCTCATTTTGATCATCAAGTTTTGTGAGAACACATCACATCTCAAGCAATTTCATGAGCAAGCTCTCAAGTGCAAGCAAGTGAATTTGAGCATTCAAGAAAGCCTTCAAGCATTCAAGTGTTCAATCATTCATCCATTAAGGAGATCCATTGTTAGCCATTGAATGAATCAATCTCTTTGGAGCCCCCTTGAAGATCCATCCTTCTACATTCATCCAAGCCTCCTCATATGCAAAGATCTATTCAAGATTGGCATTGAAGATCAAATGTCATTGATTTGAGACATCCTACATTCATTCTACATCCATTGAAGCATCCCTACTTGTGGATTTGAGGATTTGAATCCTCTACAAGGACTTCAACATAAGCGAGGTGAATTATTTCATTTTCTTTGTTTATGCACATTACATTTCAATTCAATTTCAAGGTTAATTCCTAAATTGGGGTTTGACCAAGGCAAACCCCCCATACAAACAACAAAACCCCCTTTTTCTTGCAGGTGTGAAACTTTGGATCTAAGATCGGATTTGGATACCCTTTTTGGCGAACTTCCGAGATCTACAAACAAAGTCAAAGTCGACCTTCAGAATAAGAATGTAACCTTTGACCTTTTATGAGGGTCAAAGACTATATGCTGTTAGAAAGATAAAAGATTTCTGGGTTTTCTTCGTCTCGGCATTTCCAATCCGAAATAGTTTGCAGAATTGCCCGAAAGTACACACAGACATTAGAAATTGGCATTTTCCAGATTTGCCCTATTTTGAGGTTAGTATTTGTATTTCAATTATTTCAGATTTCAAGCACATCTCCTTCATAGGGAAATATAAGGTTTTTCTTCCTCTTTCATATTCTCCATAGATTGATTCGATTGTGCATTAAACCTTTTGGTTGATCAAATCGGATCTCTCCTTTGGGAATTTGGATTTAGAAGTGGATCTCATATTCCCCCATACATTACATTGAATAGATGTGATTCCATTTTAACATCATTCATTTTGGTGAACCCGACATACTTACTCCTTTCTTTTGTGGAATTGGATGCCCTCTTGTGTTTTATGGTGCTAAATTTCCTTTTATCTTGTTAGTATTAGATTTCTCTTTTGTGTTAAATCTTGCATGCTAATTAGATTTCAAAAATACAAAAATATTCATGCTTTATGTGGTCTTAGTTTAGTTAATTTGCATTACATTGGTTTATGAGCTTTACTACTACTAGTCCTACTTATAACACTCCAGTTAGAAGAAGTCGTAGACTCATGGGTGCCTTTGATCCTGAATCTTCCTCTCATTTCCTTAGGATCCCAGATGATAACTTGATTCTTCATGATTCCAATCCTACAATGGAGCAAAATGCTTCTCACTCATCTCATGATGAGGATGACGCTTTAAGAGTTCCTCCTGAACAAGTCCAAAAACTTTCAACTGAACTTGATAAAATGGGTAATTGGCTTATTCAAGAGAACCATAATCAAGATTCTATTCAAGCTATAGAGGCTCTTAAGAAAGTTCTTCATGATAGTGATCAAGGTGTTAACCTCTTGCGTGGTATTACTCACCTCGTGCATTCGAATGTTAAACCTTTAGCTCAAGAAGCTCAAGATTTAGGGTTGATTCCTCCTATCACTAGTGTTGAACCTCCTTCTAATCCTTTACCTAGTATTCCTACCTATACTCCTTCTTTGGTGACTGTGATGGTTCCCTCTATTTCTATGAGTATTCCTCCTGTGTCCCTTCCTAAAACACAACCTTAATATCATAATGTTCCTTTTACTTATTCCAATCCGCTTCCAACTGTAGTTCCTAGTGTTCCTCCAGTTGTGTCTTCTATTCCTACAGCTTCTTACACTTTACCTAGTGTGTCTAATGTTGCTATTCCTCCTATTTCCTCTAATGATTCAACAATCATCAGTTTGGCTCAAACTGTGTCATCCTTACAACAACAACTTGCTTCCTTAACTCAAAACAAGTTTAGTATTCCTACATGTGACATGAGAAGTCCTTTGTCCTTGGATATTATTCGTACTCCTGTTCCTCAGCAAGTCGATATGCCTTGTCTTGAGAATTATAATAGAAAAGGAGATCCCATTCATCATGTTAAAACATTCCAAATCCTTTGTAGTGATTATGCTCATGACCATAAGATTTTAGCCAAATTGTTTGCTAGAACCTTCTGTGATGAGGCCTTACAATGGTATTGTTCCTTGCCTCCTTATTCTATTGATTCCTTTCCCAAACTTGCTAATGCTTTTATTCAACAATCTCAAAACAACATTGGCTTGCAAGTGTCTTTGACTGATTTGATGCATTGTAAACAAAGTGCTAAGGAAAAATTGATTGAATTTATTGGTAGATTTAAGCATTTGCATGCTCAGATTTTCTATCTTGTTCTTGATATTGATATTCAACGTATGTTTATTTCAAATTTGCAAAAGGATATTAAAGATAAGATTATGCTTACTGAATTTACCTCTTTTCAACAACTTTGTGCAGTGCTTCATCATTATCAATTACAAGTGAGTCAATTTGAGAGCAACACTCTAATGGCCCATGTTCCAGTTGATAAGAGTGATGCTGCTCCTAATCCAAATAAATTTCAAAAATTCAACAACTATGTCAAGATAAACAAACAAGTGAATGCAGTTGTTGATCAAGTTGTTGTTGCATCTCACAATGCCACTTTTGCATCCACTACTTTTCGATTAAATCATACGTTTACTCCTCTTTCTGAATCTTTACATGCTATTATGAATAGGTTGTTAATTGCCAATATGATTACTTTACCTCATATTCGACCTCTTTTACCTGCTACATTTGCATCTAAATCTTTTGATCAAAATGTTTTTTGTCAATATCATCGTTAGAATGGTCATGATATTGAGAAGTGTTATTCTTTAAAACATAAGGTTCAAGACTTAATTGATTCTAATGCTTTATCTGTTGATAATCTTGATGGTAGTGGGAACAAATCTGTCTCTCCTAATCAAAACCTTCAAATCTATATGAATCATTTACCTATGCATGATACTAATACCATTGCTCAACCATCTTCTATGGAAATTGTGTATGATTCAAAGATGGATGATCTCAATCATGTTGTTAATCAAGTGGAGCATGTTGGTCAATCTGTATCTCCACCTCAACTTCAACCTCAACCTCAGATTCAACTTCAAGTTCAATCTCAACCTCGACCAAAACCTAAACCTAAAATGAAAACTCAACCTAAACCTCGACAACAACCTAAGAATAAGGGTGAAACCACAATAGTGGGTTACACTTTTTTGCGTGAACGGACACAGAACTCTACATTTTGAAAAAAACTTTTCAATTCAAATGCATATTCTCGTTAAACTGTTTGAAATCAGAAGATGAAGTAAATTAGAGTCCTTTAGGATTTTTTTTTCTAGATTTTAAATATATATTTTATTTTAATTTTTGAATTGATTTGAATGGTTTTTTCTTTCTCCCACGAAACCTGGTATGTTGCTGAAAATATCATTTTCAAAGAGTTACATTATTTTCATAGAGTATAACTTTTTTTCTAAAATAGATATCAATGTGATTCTTTCGAATTTAGTTTTGTAACATCCATATAGAGGGAATGTAATTGGTTTGATCACATTATCATGATTATTCCATATTTTATTAATGTTTGAAGTTGACTAAACCGTAATTTTGACATACCTTGACTACATAGCTTATAACTTGTCATGTATTTGTCCAATTTCATTTTTTATTTTTTTGATAGAAAGAGAACTTCAATACCTAAGGCATAGATATTTTTTTAAAAAAATTTTTCTCTCATTTACTATTTTTCCATAAACATCAAACATAGAGGTAGACATACGGTGAAATATCTATGTTTAGTAAAACTAAAAATACAAACTTGTAATAAACTTAATATATATTAACATTATAATCATTGGAAAGATTTTTTTTAGTTGTACCTTACTACATAGATAGGTTTATCAAATGGATTCATTTAATCTTCCAAAGATAAAGTCGAAGTGATTTTTTATCAGCATTTTAATAGGTGCGAAGGAGACTCTATTGTAGGTATGAATGAGGAGTATAGATGTTATATCAATATTTTTTTTTATCTAAGAGGCTTTGAGATAACCATTTGTAATTAATTACTTCAAATAGAATCTCTCAAGGCTTAAATCGTCATATTTTATTAAAAATGTATTATTTCAGCAAAAATCAACATGTCTAAAAAAGTGTAACACACTATTGTGGGGTCACCCATAAAAGACCTTAGGAACTTTTGATTACCTTTGATGACTCTGAGACTATTAAAGCTCCTAATGGTCCCCTTTACATTTATGCTAGGATTTCTCAGAAACCTACTCGTGGTTGTCTTGTTGATCCTACATCCTTAGTCAATGTTATAACTGAAGAAAATCTTTTTATGAAAAGCTTACAACGCGATTCTTATAATACATCAGATGTGTGGATTCAAACTTGTAATGGTTTTCTTTATCCATCATTTGGTTCTATTACTTTACTAGTTGAACTTTGTGGAAAAATTGTGAACACTACCTTTGTTGTTGTTCCTACTTCTGATCAATTTCAAGTTAAGCTAGGTTTTCCTTGGTTGAATGTCATGCATGTTGTTGCTTCACCTATCCATAAGTGTCTTAAGTTCATTCATGATGAAGAAGTGAATACGCTTAATCGTAGTTTATATCAACCTTCTAGGCCTAGAGATTGTGCTTCTCTTGATTTCTTTTGGCCTTCATTACCTAATTCATGTCCTCCTCGACCTGATAATATTTTTCGTTCACATCAAGCCTATAAACATCATAAGATTATTAAATTAAGCATACCTTCTATGGATCTTAATCGTGGTCTTTTGTCTACACCTTCTATACCTCCTTTAACTATGGCTTCTAGTTCTGTTAATCAAGTTCCTTCTATCGATCTTCCTAAAGAACCTATCAAAGATCCTGTGATTGTTCCTCCTATTGTTCCTCCTATTGATCTTCCTAAAGAACCTGTGAAGGATCCTGTGATTGTTCCTCCTAGTTCTCAACCTATTTCAAATAAATCAAAACATAATCGATATGCTAATGAACGTCGTAAGAAGCATCATGCTCACGCTAAAGCTCGTAATTCTATTCTTCAAAGATCTCTATCTTCTTCAGATAAATCTATGCATGATGTGTTAGAAAAAGTTGTTACTAATAATGATGTTAAGATGCATTATCCTATTTTGATTAATTTGGATGAAGAAGACACTCTTGATGATGTTAATGATGAATATGAGACTATTGACATTGACATTAATTTACCTAATATGCTTTCATCGTAATTAACTCTTACACCTAGTGTCGAACATTGTGATTCTCAAGAGGATCCTTGTTTGGAACTGGCTATCATTCCTACTGTGTTGGATATAGTCCCTCTTGCGAGTTACCCAGCTTTCCTAAATAATATACAACGAGATGGGGAGAGTAGGCGGCATGCTTGATCGACTTGTCCTTCGTGGTAGCTTTGTTGTGTGTTTTCCTATTGTACTATGCTTCCCCCATAATGTGTTTGTTAAATGTTGTTAGATTCTTTTATACGATCCTTGTTACTCAGTTGGTACAAGGTGATAAAGGAATCAAAACTGTTGTTCAAATTCCTCTATATGTATCTCTATTCTTCTATGTGTTGTTCAATGTGATGTTGTAAATGTGCTATTGTTCGTAAATGTTTCCTTGTGTAATCTACTTGGCTTTGAGATATGATAGCACTAAAACTTTTTGGTCTCCATGTCATGGACCGAAAAGATTCTCCTTCGTATATCTTATGTGATCTTTCCTCCTTTGTGATTGTAGTTCTACTTTCTTTGGGGAATGATGTCAATTCATTTGCAATAATATCATATATATATTATCTTATGATCATACTGACCCCACAGTAGGTAGATCCCTTCTATGTTCTCTGTATGTTTCTGTGATATTTTTCTTGATTTGTCTTCATCTGGGAGCATCTCGACATGGAAACGTAATCAGTGGAGTTGCTTATGTTTCCGTTAAAGCCATTGCTCTTGTTAAAGTGTCAGCAATGACTTTAACGTGGGGGCATACGCTCTGCTCACCTATAGCACACATGCACTTTTCGATACGCACATATTTTTCAAGATACTTTTCTCCCTTTTTGGATTAGTAACTAATCCTTAAAGCATGGATTTATATTTTAGGATCTCTTGATCCCTCCAGTTTCACATATACATATATTTTGATCCCTTAAGGTCGGAGGTGTCCTTAAGATTGGATCTCTTTTATTTTTGGTTTTATTCTTATGGAATAGAATATTCCTAAGGGTAAATCCTTGATGGGTTGACTAGTGAGTAGCCACATTCACTAGGCAGTTCAATTCCATCTTTCTAGTAGTGTTGTTTCCTTGTGTGGTTCACAATGGGACATAAGTTCTCATTGGGCGAGATAATCACACACTTTCTTTCTCTCTAAAGATGTCTCTCTTATTGTGATCTGGGAGTCGACGAAAAATTGAGTCCCTGGGGGCTTGAGGTTTCTCTTTGTCCCTTGGATTACGATAAGATTATCTTTTCATTTTGATCTCCTTTACCAAGAGTTTGCATCGAGTCCATACTCTTGCTAAAGTAGGGGCTTAATGTATCATCTTAAAATGGAAGCACTTCCATGATAAGAGTGTTTAGCCCTCTGAGTGAGTGGTCTGGGGTCATGTTAAGTGCCTTGATCGGGTCTTTGCATGTATTTGGCTTTTCCCCTTGTTTTGCTTCCCTTTACACCCATTTTCCACTTCATATCTGCATTTCCTGGCAAGATGATCATGTACACAACACACCAATTAGTCTAATTGAGATTAATTTCTCTTTCAGAAAGTCAATCAGATAAGAGACATAAGGACAACACTTCGTAAATGCTTCTTGATATTTAAATTAGTGTGAAGGACAGATAACCCCTTTGCACAAGTTTTAAAAATGGCAATTAATTCTTAGAATTAATAATCACAAAGGACCAGTTCAACAAGAAAATAATTCCACACCAGAATTGCAAGAAATAAATTGGATCTTTATTAAATCATGTTTGTATTACATCTTGTCTATCCATTTGGGCAAAACTTCTAAAATCTGAATTCCTGCAATCTACCATCACTCTTCCAATATGTGATCACTCTCTTATAGACACAAGGGGAACATTCAGATGGGTTACGACTTTTGGTTATGAAACATCATGACTTTTCATTAGAAAACTAATTAGTTAGCA
This sequence comes from Chamaecyparis obtusa, assembly GCA_027943335.1. Classification (NCBI taxonomy): domain Eukaryota; kingdom Viridiplantae; phylum Streptophyta; class Pinopsida; order Cupressales; family Cupressaceae; genus Chamaecyparis; species Chamaecyparis obtusa. The sequence continues at coordinate 1,038,346 of BSBK01003002.1, forward strand.
AATTAGATAACTAATAGTCATAATTAGCTTCCTAACAAAATAGTTTTACAAATAGACTCTTGGTTTAACATTTTGTATTTAAGTAAAATAATTTGCATATTCATCTTCACTATGTCTTCTCTCTACTAATTTTGTTCACTTGAAAATGCTTTGTCATGCTTATGAGAAAAATTTATTTTCATAATGTCACAAATGTATGTCCATGTCTATTATAAACTTTTCCTTCACTAATAACCGACATTCATAATTCCCCCCAAAATATGATTAGCACTTCTCTATTTTAATATTTCATATGCAAAGAGTTCACAATATACTCTTTGAATTGCTTTGATGGATATTCATATCCTATCTCATATCTTTATTTCATTAGATAAGTCGATGGGCATTGCATATTACATATATTCGTCAGCACTTTCCCTTTTTTTGTTTGTTTGAACTTTTGTTCAATTCATTTCTCTTCGCAAATAAGTGGTTTCTATTTTTCCTATAGATACTCGTATTGATTGGCATTGAAGATTCTTACAATGTCTGTAGAATTTGTCTTTACATCATCTCGGTAGGACGCTCAAAAATATTCCAAACCACTTGGCTGCTTTGTTGATGTTTCTGCTATCATGGCGTCGATGACTATCGTCCACAATCCTTCTTTCATTCCGTCTTGATGAATACATGAGCCTTCTTTGAATCCGAACACCATTAAAGCTTTTCTATTTTTAATGCAAGGACACCTGCGCACAAATTGATGTGGATGGAGATCACTCCCACATGCTCTAATGCTCATCATCTTTACTTTTTTATTTTGAAACATCTTTTTCAAACATTTCACAGTAATCTATAATCACATTTGATGGAATGCAACTCAATTGAGAGGTTCTATAAATCATGCTTCATATGGTTTTTTATAACTATTTTTTCATTTTGCACAGGCAAGGAGAACATTGGTAAAGGTTGAGAATTTGACTTTATAACTGTCGAGTATATTTTGAATGATTCAAACAGATAATTCGCCTCTCCTGTCTGCACATTGCACTATCATTGTGTTTTATGAGACACTTTGTTTTTCAAACCCTTCAATACATATTCCTATTTCGATGTAATTCACGATTCGATGAAGCTTCATTCGACTTTGACGATGAATAATGTAGAGCTATGAGATTTCCACAATCTCTAAAGATTTCCACAATTCATATGAACAATGTTTCATCGATGTGTTCATATCGAAGAAGTCTTCAATCTATTTTATCGATACTTGATTTCAATAAAACATGTATTTTGATGAAATCTTTTTTGACTTCTTCAGTGATCAAACTTTATCGAAACCAAATTTTCGATGAACCCTTTATGCTATTCCATTGATGGGCCATCCTTCAATTCGATGAGACTTCTGGTTCTTTTGTCGAGCAACTGAGTTTTACCATTAAGCAATGCATAGTAGATCTTTGACGAGGATGTCTACTTGGTATTCAATTTTATGGAATAAGATTGAGCGCCTTCTTGATGTAAATGATTTAAAGAACTCTCATTTTATCCTTTTATACATGTAACCCCCTTCTTAATATTTACGCTTGCCTATTCATTTTAGAGAGACTTCTTTGTTTCCTTGCCGAGAGAGGAACTTCTAATCATGTTTTGCATTTTATAATATTTAAATAAAATGATTTTCAAATATTTAATATCTGAATGGAATTAAGTTGCCCTCAATTATCATAATATAAGTCGGGTCGTTTGTGGACTCGACTAAAAAAATATTATTTTTGAACAACCATCGTTAAATCTTTGCAAATTAGTACTGAGATTAATTTGAAGGAGTGAATTCCATTGGTAATAATAGGATTAGATGTCTTTCAATTTGACCCAAAAAAGTACATCAATGATTCTACTTAAAACATTGTATTGTATGTCCATCCCTTTATTCATGCAATCCATTAATGACCTTGTAACAATGATGACCTCATCAACATATCAAATAAACCATTCTTCTCAAACCATTGTCCTCACTCAATCAAAATGAGATTCAACATCATCAAGTTGTATATCCTGTGCTCTTGTCAAATTCGGCCTAAAATCAACTTTTCTAAAAACTTCAACGAGTGAACTTTAATAAATTGTTTTTACTTTCAATTTAAAAACGTATCAAACTAACTTATAAATTCCTACAACCCAACACAAGAATAGACTTTCATATAGAGAGTTACAAAGGCAAGTGCATTTGGCATGACCCTTAATCATTCGATAAATATAAATTCTCAAAGTATGCCTCTGAAAAACTTTTGTCTTTGATGTAGATAATAAACTAAAGAAATTTCATTCAATTTTGACTTGTTAAAAATATCAAATGAATGGCTATGGTTCTGAAAATTTGCAAATGAGTTTGTGGTGACATATATAATTGCAGGGGGTAGTTGATCTGACTTGAAATTTTTATGTGTGAAAGACATGAATTCATATAGACTATGCAAATTTTTATGGGAATATACTATCATGTAGAAAATATGGAGGAACCATCGGCTTGACCAAAAGTGTTCCAAGTACTGATATATTATGCTCCAAAAAAGGCCCTTTGTGCATATCTATCAATGTGAAAATGATGAAGTTTTCCAAGGCATACAAATTTACTGTATAAAATATTGATCCTGGGAGTCTGCAACTTGGCAAACATGTTTATTTTAGGTATATAAAGGTTCTCTTAAATCTATTTGTCATGGTGATCACCCAATTTTGGACTATATCCTTCTCAAGTGAAGTTCACTCCCTAATTCACATATTATGCATGGTATAATCAACTTTTCCTTATCTAGGGTACTTCAAATTTTGCAAATATTTGAAGTCCCAACACTTGTGATATGATAAACTATGTGGATTTGGTAATTGATCTATTGATCACCCATACAATATATTGAGTTTCAACATGCATCTAGTATTGATCACCCATACCTCTTATATATAAATCCATCTTGTCTGACCATGCTAGGTAATTATCTTTTGTGAACTTGGGAGTATCTTGTCTAAACATCTTGTCAATTGGATCTTTACCTCAAGTAGTTAAGATTATCACCAAGATGACCTATGCTCCAATACCAATTGTTAGAATAATTAGGCCCTAAGATTATTGAGAGGGGGGGAGTGAATCAGTAATCTACCAATAAACTCAAATATGATATGATAAAACTTATTATTCGAATCCTCACTACATGCATACAATAATTAACCTTTGTTTCTATCAAAAAATAAATCAAGATATAAGAATCCACACAAATTCAACACATAACACCAATATTTTATCTTGGAATCCTAAATTGGCAAAAAACCATGGTGGGGATGACACCCACTAATAAAAATGCACTCATCTGGCATATGTTTGGTTAATATTTTAGCCCTGTTAAAAGCTTACAAAAATGTCTAGTTAAGAATAGACCCTGTCAAGAGCCACATGGTTAAGGTATTTTCTTCTAGCCCTATTAGGAGCTTTACCCAGTTAGGAGTAGCCTTGTGAGAGGACTTCAAACACTAGCTAAAGTGTCACCCTATTAAAGGATTTTACAAAAATATCTATTAGGATCTACCCGATTAAGGGATTTTGACATGTTGCAACTATTAGGGAACAACATAAAACACGAATAATGATCTAAAAATACCACCAATGCCTTGCTTGTATAGATCCAATTAAGCTCAACTTCTACTTCTTGTTTTAGGAAATCAACTAGATTGGCTTGCACTAGTGCATTTGACCCACATTTTCAACCCACATTTCCGACCAAGCATTAAAATAGTTTTCCTTGGTCAATTTATAGAAGGAAAAATTTGATTTTTTTTTAAATCCATTCTCGTGTTGGTTGTAATTATGACAACCATGCCATGTCGTAATTCTGACCAACACATCAATATAACTTTAAAAAAAAACATAGGGATCATTTTATTTCATTTTGTTATATTCCACGTGCAAGAAAGAAGAGGTGAAGGAGGGTCAAAGGAGGGCATCTGTCGACACCACCTACGTGTCTAGCCTCAACTCCACCTGTAAGCACCACTCTTCATCAGTAAGTTGACCCCATTTCACCTTTGTGCTATTGTTGCACGTGTTTCATCTGATCTTCATTGGTTTAATACATGATTAATATATATTGTATATTTGGTTTTTTATTCGTAAGTTTGAAACCCTAATCTCTGTATTTCTAATGGTGTTCATGCCACCATTAGAAGTGGTGTGAACACCATTATAACTTTTTAAAAATAGAGGGATCATTTTAGGACATTTTGTTATATTCCACGCGCGGCAAAGCAGAGGTGAAGGAGGGTATCTGTCAACACCGCCTATGCATCTAGCCTCAACTCCACCTGTAAGCACCACTCTTCATCAATAAGTTGACCCCATTTCACCTTTGTGCTGCTGCTGCACGTGTTTCATTTGATCTTCACTAGTTTAATACATGATTAATATATATTGTATATTTGGTTTTTTATTCGTATTTCAAATTGTTTTCATTTGTCACAGGTTTGAAACCCTAATCTCTACACTTCTAATGGTGTTTATACCACCATTAGAAGTGGTGTGAACACCATTAGAAGTGGCCCATGAATTGGGGAAAATGTGTCGAATGATGTAGTAAGAGAACCATGTTTGTTGATAGATTTGAAAGTCTTAGTTGGTTGAAAGTCTCAGTTGGATACCCATCTTAATCAAAATCTCTCAACATTATCAAAATATTTCGTAAAGGTTTGTGTATGAATGTTTTATAATATATTATATGTAATGAGCAAGAAAAATGACACTATCAATAGGGCCTTTGGAAAATAATACTGCCAATAGGGCCTACAAAAATAAATGTAGTCAAACAAAATGATGTGCACAAAAAAACAATTAGCAATCATAGAGGATGCCATATAAAATAATACTTTATCATGGAAATGCTTTAGTAATGCTTTAGTTCAATTACAAAAATTAAAAATAGCATGGCAATGATGTACATCAATCTGAAATATAGAACTATACAATAAGATCTTTATCAACATCACTGCTTTATGTCTACATTTGGTAGCCATTTTTTTAACAAAAGTGAACCCTTCTTTCACATTTGCACTCCAAGTAACCTACTCAGAGGAGTTTCCATCTGATAGAAGTGCCTACCACCAGTATTGAAAGGAACATGACATAATTTCTTTGCAAACAAATGGTAAGCAACATCATATATGTCACTTTTCATATAATAGATCCTTAGACTCATTTCAAGCTCAAAGCTCCCATCCTTATGGATGTATCATGTACTAAATGCCCTACTAACAGTACCCATTTCCAAATGATTTGAAACTAATATTGATCAAGCAGTTATCAGAAGAATAGTTTGTTCTCATATCAAAGAGATAAAATTTTCATAGAGGTGGTTCTATTGAACTAAATTAGTTAAATGAGATTAACAATGTGTAGAACAAGACATATAACAGTGAGAGATATCAAGTTAGGTAAATAGAATACTTCTTTCTTAAAAAAACATGCACAAGATGGCCACAACTCCTGGAAACACAATTCATTCCTAACTTCTCATCAAAAAATGTAAACTAAGTCCAAGAACTTTGTAACTATTTGTGCTAATAATTTTAGTATCTGGGATTACATGGGCTCAATAGAAACTTTTTGTGGGCAAGCCGTAAAGTATCTCAAGGTTAATAACATGCACACAACTTGATCATGGCAAGTAGGATTGCTATTTAATATTAACCACTAACAACTTGTGCAATTCTATCAGCTTGGCTCTCTTTCAATTGAGACTCATACAGTGATCTTTTTAGATCATTTAATGTTTATGAGTCTTTCAAATAACTCTCTTTCAAATCCAGCTATTCTTTTTTATGACTAATTTAATTATTTTGTGATTGTTCCATTAAAGGTCTTCACTCTTGACTTCAAGTTTATTACTGTCATTTTCAATTAAAGTCACAATATTTATCCATTTATATGACTGCATAAAAGACATAGTGCACATTTCCATGAATAAAGATTAGTTTTTACGTGATTAAATGACTCTGTTGGAAGTACACTCATGCTACAACCATTATGCTGCACATTGATGACCTTTCTATCCCTTAAAATTGTTGAAATTTATTGTACCTTTGTTCTGATTAAAATAAAATTATAGTCCACAAAGAATACTCGATATTCAAAGGTGGACTCCATAACCTCTTACTTCCAGGACTCCATAACCCACCCATACCAACTTCCTTCCAGGACTCCATAACTCCAAATAGTCTTGAAAAAATGATGCCAAACAACAAATTTTCAACTTATTTAATCATACCCACTCAGGAATCCCCAACCAATAACTGGTGCTTGTTAAGTGCACCCTTCACTGTGTTCTCCACTAGGACTGTCAAAACAACATAGAATACATAGGATACAACTAGGACATCTCCCACCAAAACCAAAGTGATCATAGGGGTGGGAGTGATCAACATATGAGGTCATTTGACTTGGAGCCTTATCATACTGAGCCTTTTTATCATATGATGTCCATACCTCATAAGAATCTGAACTTACATCAGTATATGTATATTTATACTTATCATATAATGCACCATTATGTTCACATAAATTCCTATTTTCATATGCATTATAGCTTTGCAAACAAGTCATCTTAGGTGCACAAGGAGATTCAAACATGCATGTGTCATAAATGGGACAAAAAAGAATACACTCATTGTCAAACTTCATGTGAGTCGGGTACAAATATGCATACCTTTGATATTCCTTGGTCAACAAGTCTGAAATTTGTTCATAGCTTAGTGAACCACTATCTTCATTGACACCTTGTGAATTTATTCTTATACTAGAAATGTGCTAAAGTAATTGGTTTATCCTAATGATAACATAATATTTGGAAGATTTAGTAGTGGGATTTGAGAAATGATCCTTTGGATAGCACATCATAAAATGGAGTATTATCACATTCCATGAGATAACATCTCTTTGAGGCATTCCATCAAACAGTTTATGTGCCTTGTGTATATTTCCACATTTTCCATACATGTCTATCAAAGCATTTTCCACTATAATATCCAATGAAAATCCCCCTTCCATTATGATTTGATGGATGCTCATACCTTAATGTTCTAACACTCCCGTTTCAGCACAGGCTAGTAGGATGCTGGAAAAAGTCATGGAGTTTGGATTTACACCTACTAATTGCATTTCCTTAAAATTTTCCATGGCCTTCTCAACAGTCATAGCATTCATGAGACCACATTTCTTTGAGCCCTAATTTCTCTGTTGCAAAGTTAGACAATAGATTTGTCCTTTCTAGTTTTAATTGCATCATTTACCTTTAGAATATAGAGATTTGGCACTCCTCGAAAGTTCAGATCAACTCAATTCATGGTGTTAATATGAATTCTCTTCATGTGTGATGGATGTATTATGATGGTTTATCCACAGCTTCATTAAGCACCATACTTCTTTCTTGTTGTCTTGATGATAATTGACACTATGTCATCTTATGAACATGACTGATTATGGGTTTACTTGATTGGATAGTAGAATCATGATTTACATGTTGATAAGGTGGTTGTCCACAAGATTGTCATTCTTGATAACATGTGAGCTTGGTAGTGATTGATGGAGATACTCGATATCTATCATCCTTGATCATAACACATTCTCATATTGCACTTCTTTGATGTGCTCCTTGATGCTAAATAGGAAATTATCTTATTGAAAGAATTCACATTTTTCCTTGATACATTTGATGCTTATTGACTATTTGTGGAAAGAATATGCAAACTATCTACTTGAACTCTTACTTTCTATGTACAATTTTCCACTATCTCCTAACTATCTTGAGGTGCTCAAGGTCTACCACCCCTTGACCACATGTGTTTTGTTGCTATTATGTTACTAGGTTAAAGATGGGGACATCACACTACCTATAGAAGACTGTCATGAAACACTCAGTCTTATGACTGAATAGAACTATCCTTTTTGAAACTATCACATTAAGAAGTATAAAAGGTTGTCTTTCATGATACACCTTTGAGAGGAATGTCACATTCATGTTCCTTTCACCTTGTCTGCAGTAGTTTTCATGTGTTGTATGACTATCATGTGGGTCCTTTACATTGCTTTGTCATTTTTCTTTGAAAAGTACATGACTTCATCCTTTATTCTTTGTCTTTTCAATTGAGATCATCATATCAACCATTTTATAGTCTTTGACTCAACTGTGTCTAAGAACTCTTCCTTTCATTGTCTATGTGTCTATCATTCTTTCCTTACTGTGATTCAAAATTGAACCTTTCTAGTAACCTCTATCACCAGTGTCATATTTTCATGACTTACACCCACTATTATTCATCCTCATAGTCAT
>BSBK01003003.1:0-86566 GCA_027943335.1 Chamaecyparis obtusa
TCATAACAGCTCCTATTGTAGTACCACTAGCATCACAATCTACTTGAAACACCTTATTAAAATCTGGAAGTGCTAAAACAGGTTGTTCTGTAACTTTTTGTTTCAATAATTGAAAACTCTTTTCTGCCCCATTAGTCCACTTAAACTCTTTTCTATCCCCTCTCATTGTTTCAGTCAAGGGTCCACAAATACTGCTAAAATTTCGGATAAACTTTCTGTAAAAGCTAGCTAGACCATGAAAAGATCTTACCTCAGTAGCATTCCTTGGAGTAGGCCATTCAAGGATAGCCTGTACCTTCTCTGGGTCCATTTTTAGACCTTCTCCTGAAACTACAAACCCCAAATACACCAACTCTTTCTTCACAAAACTGCACTTCTTCAAATTAATCAACAATTTCTCTTCTCTCAGCTTCTCAAATACCATACGAATATGCATCATATGCTCCTCCAATGTCTTACTAAAGATCAGAATATCATCTAGGTAAACAATGACAAACTTACCTAGAAATTCTTTCAGAACCTCGTTCATGAGCCGCATGAAAGTGCTCGGTGCATTGGTTAGCCCAAAAGGCATGACTAACCACTCATACAGTCCTTCCTTTGTCTTGAAGGCAGTCTTCCATTCATCTCCTTCTCTGATCCGAATCTGATGATATCCACTTTTTAGATCTATCTTTGAAAAATACACAGCTCCACTCAAACAGTCCATAATATCATCCATTCGTGGCAATGGAAACCTGTACTTGATTGTGATCTTGTTTATTGCCCTAGAATCTGTACACATCCTCCATTCTCCATTCTTTTTTGGTGCTAATACTGCTGGTACAGCACAGGGACTTAGACTCTCACGGATCAATCCTTTCTGTAACAGTTCATGTACTTGTCTGTTCAACTCCTCACTTTCTGCAGGTGTCATTCTGTGTGCTGCCTTATTCGGCAAACTCGCTCCTGGGATCAAATCCATTTGATGACTGATCTTCCTCACTGGTGGTAATCTATCAGGCACGTTATCGGATACAATATCCTGAAACTCATTCAACAAATCTGCAACTTCTACAGGAACATCTTCTACTTCCTCTTTACCAGCTTTTGGAATTAAAGCAAAACATACATGCTCATGCCTCATACCATCTAGGAAATTTCTTCCATCAACAAAAGTTATCCTTGCATTACCACATACCTTTTCTTCGGTCTCCTTCAATGGCTTTAGCTTATGTCGCACTCCATCCTTTGTCAGGGAATAGGTATTCGCACGGCCATCATGTACAGCACATCTGTCAAACTGCCATGGTCTACCCAACAACATATGACATGCATCCATAGATATGATATCACATAGTACCTCGTCTTGGTACCCACCGATCTTGAACTTCACTAGGCATTGTTCATTGACCATGACCTTGTGGTCATCCTGTACCCAGGCAATCCGATATGGATGTGGGTGTTTCTGTCTCTTGAGCTTCAACTTTGTCACCATCTCTTCTGACACCAAATTGTCAGTGCTTCCACTATCGATAATCACATCACAACATTTACCTTCACACTTGCACCTGGTGCGAAACAAGCTCCTCCTTTGCTCAGGTTCATTCTCACCACTCAACAGGACTCTTCTGTTAATCAACGTTTCTCCTCTTTCAGCATCTTCAGAATTTGATGATCTGGCATCTTCATCTACATGTGCAACTCTGGCCTGGCCTTCATTTCTCCTGTCTGTTCTACCTTGGCGCTGAGGACATTCAAATGCCCTATGACCTTCTTCTCCACAGTGAAAACATGTTCCACGGAAGCCACCTCTTCCAGATCCTTGTCCTCTTCCTCTTCCTCTCTGATCTCTATTATTCTGATCCTGGAAGCGATTGGAATTATTTCCTCGCTGATTCTGACTGCTACTGGCCTCATCCTTCTTTTTCGGATCTTCATTTCGGCCACCATATGACCGTCCACCAGATCGTCCACCGCGACCTCTTCCGTTTTGTCTGCTCTCAAACTTCTTGTTCAGCTTTTCCTCTACTTTTAGGGCAAACTGGTATGCCTCCTCAATACTGTTCATTCGAACCAGATTCAGCTCCTCCTGAATGCTTGGCCTTAACCCATTAAGGTATCGGGCAACTTTTTCCTTGTCAGCTTCTGCATGGCCTGTTCTGATGAGAAGTCGATAGAACTCCTCTGTATACTCCTGAACAGATCTTCCTGCTTGCTTCAAACTCTGCATTTTCTTCAGTAGGTCAAGCTCATAATCAACAGGAATGAACTGCCGCTTCAATTTATCCACCATCCGATCCCATCTTGTGATTTTATCTTTCCCTCTTCTATTTCGCTCCAATTGAATTTCTTGCCACCAGATCTTCGCATGACCTTTCAGTCTGGCTTTCGCAAATTTGACCCTATCAGGATCCTCAACATCTTCATACTCAAAATATTCCTCACATTCATTGATCCAGTCGATCAATTCCTCTGGGTTAAGATTTCCAGAAAATGTAGGAACCTCAATCTTAGGTCTTTTCCCAATCTTGGAAATGGCCCGAAAAAGTCTTTCTTCCTCATGGTTCACAATTTCAACTTCTCCTTCTTGATATTCTTCTTCGGCTTCATCCTCGCTTTCGTCTCTGACATTAAGATTCATTCCTCTGCGAATATCTTCTTGCAATGCTCGCACTTGTCTCTGCAGCTCTCTAACCTCGGGTGTTACAACACCAGCTCTTCCGCCACGTTCCCTTCGTGGAGGCATTTTCGCGATGCGCGCTGAAACCCTAGCCACGGTCCTGGTGCAAACTGCCTCACAGTCGGCGATCTGTTTACACACTCAAGAACTCCTGCTCTGATACCACTTGATGAAGGGTGCTCCCCTTAATACCACAAACACATAACAGAAATAGAGAAACAACAACAATATGCAAGAACAGAAAATTGGCTTCTTATTATCTCCACAAATGTGAAATTACAAACTTTCAGAATTACAATATGCAAAGCCACATGGGCATTCCCTTACAATATTCTGCAGGACAAAGCCTCGAATCAATACCCAGATCTACTACCCAGAACTATTCTGAACTGCCTAAGACAATAATACAGCCTTCCTTATATAGGCAATTTTCCACCGCCTGGGAAGGTTCCAGAATTTTAGCCAATAAGGCCGACCAAACTTAGAATTATTTTTTTATTTTACATTTCATTACATCATAGTCGGCTCAAAATAAATTTTGAAACCCGAACAGAAATTTTGGAAAAAATCATTTTCCGCCATTTCAGGTGACCGGACTTCCGAAGACCATAAGTCATCACCAGTTGACCCGATTGACTATTGTAACCCCATTTCGGAAAGGGCGCGAGGAGCTCTACAACGCCTGAATTAAGCAAGCTTCATTCAGCCCAAAATTCGACCTCATCCGGGGCCTCTAAAGCCTTCAAAACTGAGTTCGAAGTTTCTGTACCCTGCTGCCAATACCGAAAATCTTCAATATCTTCCAATATACACTTGATCTGGAAATGAAACTTTACTGGCAGACTTATATGACCAAAATGAACCTCCAAGAAAGAAATCAGATCATTCTGAGCACATACGAAAATTACCAAAAATAGTAACTTTCCATAAATAGCAGCTCTGCACAAAATAACCCTTATTGAATATAAAAACATAAATATTTTTGGGCGATGCAAGATTGCTCTTACACCCAGGATGCTCCTGCATCAGACACCCGGGGTAATTTGAGAAGTGACCCTGTCACGACTCAGGGTGTGTAGAGGAAAACCAAGATGGTTAACCTCCTCCTTTGTTAGCCATGACGAGTCTTCAACAGGTCGTCCTTTCCACTTGACCAGATATTCTTCATATGTCCTGTTCCTTGTGCTTCTGCCAACACGACTATCCAGTATATCTTCAATCTCCTTAGTGTCTAAACTAGTTGCTGGAATACTCCACTGTGCTGCTGTGATCTCATCTTCAACACCTCCTTCATGATACTCTGTCAGGTCTGAAATGTTAAACACTGGTGAAATATTTAGCTCAGTAGGCAATTCTACCTTATATGCGTTTCCTGAATCATGTTTCTTCAGTATCCTACATGGTCCAAACTTCTTCATTTTCAGCTTGTTATATGTACCAACTGGAAACCGCTCCTTCCGCAAATGAACCATGACTTCATCACCAACTTGAAATTCCTTATACCTCCTTTTCTCATCTGCCTTAGCCTTATACTGTGCATTCATCTTGGTAATATGCTTCCTCACCTCCTCATGGATGTTCTTCAAGTGTTCTGCAAAATCCTCAGCTTCAGCACTACTTATTTCTCCTTTATCTATCTTCCTCAATTCAGATGCATTTCTTGGACTACTTCCATATACAATCTGGAATGGTGATTTACCAGTGCTCCTGTTGACAGAATTATTGTATGCAAATTCTGCCTGTGGTAAAATCAAATCCCATCCTGTTGGCTTATCTCCAACCAAACATCTCAGCAAATTTCTCAAACTCCTATTCACCACCTCTGTCTGTCCATCAGTCTGTGGATGATGTGATGAACTAAACTTCAAATCTGTCTTCAACTTCTTCCACAATGTACGCCAGAAATATCCAACAAACTTAGTGTCCCGATCTGAAACTATGGTCTTTGGCAAACCATGTAGTCTCACTACCTCTCTGAAAAACAATTCTGCTACATGAACAGCATCAGTAGTCTTCTTGCAGGGAATGAAATGTGCCATCTTTGAAAATCTATCAACTACCACAAAAATTGAATCGTGTCCCCGCTGTGTCCTCGGTAAACCAAGAACAAAGTCCATGCTGATATCCTCCCAAGGCTTCTCTGGTACAGATAATGGCTGATACAACCCTGTATTCTGCTTCACTCCTTTTGCCATCTGACATACTCTGCAACTCTGTACAAACTTCTTCACATCTCGCTGCAACTGTGGCCAATAATAATTCTCACTAACCAAACCAACGGTTTTATCACGACCAAAGTGTCCAGCCAATCCTCCACTATGCTTCTCCTTGATGAGATTCTCCCTCATAGAACTTCGTGGAATGCACAATTGACTCCCTTTGAATAGCATATCGTCCTGGATGATGAAATCCAGCCATTTCGTCCTGTCTAGAGTAACAGGTTCTGTACAAGCTTTCCAAGCTTCACCAAAATCAGGATCCTCTGGATACAAATTCTTGAGTTCCTTGAACCCAACCACTTCAATCTGCATTTCTGTCAGCAATAGTTGCCTTCTGCTAAGAGCATCTGCAACCCTATTAGACTTTCCACTCCTGTGTTTCAAAACAAATGTATAACTCTGCAAAAACTCAACCCATTTCAAATGCCTTTGATTCAACTTTCCTTGACTATTCAAATATTGCAAAGCTTGATGATCAGTATACAAAACAAACTCCTTAGGAAGCAGATAATGCCTCCACTTTTTCAATGCCTGAACTATAGCATAAAATTCCTGATCATAAACAGAATATTTCCTCTTGGCATCATTTAACTTCTCACTGAAATACGCAACAGGTTTACCTTCTTGGCTCATAACAGCTCCTATTGTAGTACCACTAGCATCACAATCTACTTGAAACACCTTATTAAAATCTGGAAGTGCTAAAACAGGTTGTTCTGTAACTTTTTGTTTCAATAATTGAAAACTCTTTTCTGCCCCATTAGTCCACTTAAACTCTTTTCTATCCCCTCTCATTGTTTCAGTCAAGGGTCCACAAATACTGCTAAAATTTCGGATAAACTTTCTGTAAAAGCTAGCTAGACCATGAAAAGATCTTACCTCAGTAGCATTCCTTGGAGTAGGCCATTCAAGGATAGCCTGTACCTTCTCTGGGTCCATTTTTAGACCTTCTCCTGAAACTACAAACCCCAAATACACCAACTCTTTCTTCACAAAACTGCACTTCTTCAAATTAATCAACAATTTCTCTTCTCTCAGCTTCTCAAATACCATACGAATATGCATCATATGCTCCTCCAATGTCTTACTAAAGATCAGAATATCATCTAGGTAAACAATGACAAACTTACCTAGAAATTCTTTCAGAACCTCGTTCATGAGCCGCATGAAAGTGCTCGGTGCATTGGTTAGCCCAAAAGGCATGACTAACCACTCATACAGTCCTTCCTTTGTCTTGAAGGCAGTCTTCCATTCATCTCCTTCTCTGATCCGAATCTGATGATATCCACTTTTTAGATCTATCTTTGAAAAATACACAGCTCCACTCAAACAGTCCATAATATCATCCATTCGTGGCAATGGAAACCTGTACTTGATTGTGATCTTGTTTATTGCCCTAGAATCTGTACACATCCTCCATTCTCCATTCTTTTTTGGTGCTAATACTGCTGGTACAGCACAGGGACTTAGACTCTCACGGATCAATCCTTTCTGTAACAGTTCATGTACTTGTCTGTTCAACTCCTCACTTTCTGCAGGTGTCATTCTGTGTGCTGCCTTATTCGGCAAACTCGCTCCTGGGATCAAATCCATTTGATGACTGATCTTCCTCACTGGTGGTAATCTATCAGGCACGTTATCGGATACAATATCCTGAAACTCATTCAACAAATCTGCAACTTCTACAGGAACATCTTCTACTTCCTCTTTACCAGCTTTTGGAATTAAAGCAAAACATACATGCTCATGCCTCATACCATCTAGGAAATTTTCTTCCATCAACAAAAGTTATCCTTGCATTACCACATACCTTTTCTTCGGTCTCCTTCAATGGCTTTAGCTTATGTCGCACTCCATCCTTTGTCAGGGAATAGGTATTCGCACGGCCATCATGTACAGCACATCTGTCAAACTGCCATGGTCTACCCAACAACATATGACATGCATCCATAGATATGATATCACATAGTACCTCGTCTTGGTACCCACCGATCTTGAACTTCACTAGGCATTGTTCATTGACCATGACCTTGTGGTCATCCTGTACCCAGGCAATCCGATATGGATGTGGGTGTTTCTGTCTCTTGAGCTTCAACTTTGTCACCATCTCTTCTGACACCAAATTGTCAGTGCTTCCACTATCGATAATCACATCACAACATTTACCTTCACACTTGCACCTGGTGCGAAACAAGCTCCTCCTTTGCTCAGGTTCATTCTCACCACTCAACAGGACTCTTCTGTTAATCAACGTTTCTCCTCTTTCAGCATCTTCAGAATTTGATGATCTGGCATCTTCATCTACATGTGCAACTCTGGCCTGGCCTTCATTTCTCCTGTCTGTTCTACCTTGGCGCTGAGGACATTCAAATGCCCTATGACCTTCTTCTCCACAGTGAAAACATGTTCCACGGAAGCCACCTCTTCCAGATCCTTGTCCTCTTCCTCTTCCTCTCTGATCTCTATTATTCTGATCCTGGAAGCGATTGGAATTATTTCCTCGCTGATTCTGACTGCTACTGGCCTCATCCTTCTTTTTCGGATCTTCATTTCGGCCACCATATGACCGTCCCACCAGATCGTCCACCGCGACCTCTTCCGTTTTGTCTGCTCTCAAACTTCTTGTTCAGCTTTTCCTCTACTTTTAGGGCAAACTGGTATGCCTCCTCAATACTGTTCATTCGAACCAGATTCAGCTCCTCCTGAATGCTTGGCCTTAACCCATTAAGGTATCGGGCAACTTTTTCCTTGTCAGCTTCTGCATGGCCTGTTCTGATGAGAAGTCGATAGAACTCCTCTGTATACTCCTGAACAGATCTTCCTGCTTGCTTCAAACTCTGCATTTTCTTCAGTAGGTCAAGCTCATAATCAACAGGAATGAACTGCCGCTTCAATTTATCCACCATCCGATCCCATCTTGTGATTTTATCTTTCCCTCTTCTATTTCGCTCCAATTGAATTTCTTGCCACCAGATCTTCGCATGACCTTTCAGTCTGGCTTTCGCAAATTTGACCCTATCAGGATCCTCAACATCTTCATACTCAAAATATTCCTCACATTCATTGATCCAGTCGATCAATTCCTCTGGGTTAAGATTTCCAGAAAATGTAGGAACCTCAATCTTAGGTCTTTTCCCAATCTTGGAAATGGCCCGAAAAAGTCTTTCTTCCTCATGGTTCACAATTTCAACTTCTCCTTCTTGATATTCTTCTTCGGCTTCATCCTCGCTTTCGTCTCTGACATTAAGATTCATTCCTCTGCGAATATCTTCTTGCAATGCTCGCACTTGTCTCTGCAGCTCTCTAACCTCGGGTGTTACAACACCAGCTCTTCCGCCACGTTCCCTTCGTGGAGGCATTTTCGCGATGCGCGCTGAAACCCTAGCCACGGTCCTGGTGCAAACTGCCTCACAGTCGGCGATCTGTTTACACACTCAAGAACTCCTGCTCTGATACCACTTGATGAAGGGTGCTCCCCTTAATACCACAAACACATAACAGAAATAGAGAAACAACAACAATATGCAAGAACAGAAAATTGGCTTCTTATTATCTCCACAAATGTGAAATTACAAACTTTCAGAATTACAATATGCAAAGCCACATGGGCATTCCCTTACAATATTCTGCAGGACAAAGCCTCGAATCAATACCCAGATCTACTACCCAGAACTATTCTGAACTGCCTAAGACAATAATACAGCCTTCCTTATATAGGCAATTTTCCACCGCCTGGGAAGGTTCCAGAATTTTAGCCAATAAGGCCGACCAAACTTAGAATTATTTTTTTATTTTACATTTCATTACATCATAGTCGGCTCAAAATAAATTTTGAAACCCGAACAGAAATTTTGAAAAAATCATTTTCCGCCATTTCAGGTGACCGGACTTCCGAAGACCATAAGTCATCACCAGTTGACCCGATTGACTATTGTAACCCCATTTCGGAAAGGGCGCGAGGAGCTCTACAACGCCTGAATTAAGCAAGCTTCATTCAGCCCAAAATTCGACCTCATCCGGGGCCTCTAAAGCCTTCAAAACTGAGTTCGAAGTTTCTGTACCCTGCTGCCAATACCGAAAATCTTCAATATCTTCCAATATACACTTGATCTGGAAATGAAACTTTACTGGCAGACTTATATGACCAAAATGAACCTCCAAGAAAGAAATCAGATCATTCTGAGCACATACGAAAATTACCAAAAATAGTAACTTTCCATAAATAGCAGCTCTGCACAAAATAACCCTTATTGAATATAAAAACATAAATATTTTTGGGCGATGCAAGATTGCTCTTACACCCAGGATGCTCCTGCATCAGACACCCCGGGGTAATTTGAGAAGTGACCCTGTCACGACTCAGGTGTGTAGAGGAAAACCAAGATGGTTAACCTCCTCCTTTGTTAGCCATGACGAGTCTTCAACAGGTCGTCCTTTCCACTTGACCAGATATTCTTCATATGTCCTGTTCCTTGTGCTTCTGCCAACACGACTATCCAGTATATCTTCAATCTCCTTAGTGTCTAAACTAGTTGCTGGAATACTCCACTGTGCTGCTGTGATCTCATCTTCAACACCTCCTTCATGATACTCTGTCAGGTCTGAAATGTTAAACACTGGTGAAATATTTAGCTCAGTAGGCAATTCTACCTTATATGCGTTTCCTGAATCATGTTTCTTCAGTATCCTACATGGTCCAAACTTCTTCATTTTCAGCTTGTTATATGTACCAACTGGAAACCGCTCCTTCCGCAAATGAACCATGACTTCATCACCAACTTGAAATTCCTTATACCTCCTTTTCTCATCTGCCTTAGCCTTATACTGTGCATTCATCTTGGTAATATGCTTCCTCACCTCCTCATGGATGTTCTTCAAGTGTTCTGCAAAATCCTCAGCTTCAGCACTACTTATTTCTCCTTTATCTATCTTCCTCAATTCAGATGCATTTCTTGGACTACTTCCATATACAATCTGGAATGGTGATTTACCAGTGCTCCTGTTGACAGAATTATTGTATGCAAATTCTGCCTGTGGTAAAATCAAATCCCATCCTGTTGGCTTATCTCCAACCAAACATCTCAGCAAATTTCTCAAACTCCTATTCACCACCTCTGTCTGTCCATCAGTCTGTGGATGATGTGATGAACTAAACTTCAAATCTGTCTTCAACTTCTTCCACAATGTACGCCAGAAATATCCAACAAACTTAGTGTCCCGATCTGAAACTATGGTCTTTGGCAAACCATGTAGTCTCACTACCTCTCTGAAAAACAATTCTGCTACATGAACAGCATCAGTAGTCTTCTTGCAGGGAATGAAATGTGCCATCTTTGAAAATCTATCAACTACCACAAAAATTGAATCGTGTCCCCGCTGTGTCCTCGGTAAACCAAGAACAAAGTCCATGCTGATATCCTCCCAAGGCTTCTCTGGTACAGATAATGGCTGATACAACCCTGTATTCTGCTTCACTCCTTTTGCCATCTGACATACTCTGCAACTCTGTACAAACTTCTTCACATCTCGCTGCAACTGTGGCCAATAATAATTCTCACTAACCAAACCAACGGTTTTATCACGACCAAAGTGTCCAGCCAATCCTCCACTATGCTTCTCCTTGATGAGATTCTCCCTCATAGAACTTCGTGGAATGCACAATTGACTCCCTTTGAATAGCATATCGTCCTGGATGATGAAATCCAGCCATTTCGTCCTGTCTAGAGTAACAGGTTCTGTACAAGCTTTCCAAGCTTCACCAAAATCAGGATCCTCTGGATACAAATTCTTGAGTTCCTTGAACCCAACCACTTCAATCTGCATTTCTGTCAGCAATAGTTGCCTTCTGCTAAGAGCATCTGCAACCCTATTAGACTTTCCACTCCTGTGTTTCAAAACAAATGTATAACTCTGCAAAAACTCAACCCATTTCAAATGCCTTTGATTCAACTTTCCTTGACTATTCAAATATTGCAAAGCTTGATGATCAGTATACAAAACAAACTCCTTAGGAAGCAGATAATGCCTCCACTTTTTCAATGCCTGAACTATAGCATAAAATTCCTGATCATAAACAGAATATTTCCTCTTGGCATCATTTAACTTCTCACTGAAATACGCAACAGGTTTACCTTCTTGGCTCATAACAGCTCCTATTGTAGTACCACTAGCATCACAATCTACTTGAAACACCTTATTAAAATCTGGAAGTGCTAAAACAGGTTGTTCTGTAACTTTTTGTTTCAATAATTGAAAACTCTTTTCTGCCCCATTAGTCCACTTAAACTCTTTTCTATCCCCTCTCATTGTTTCAGTCAAGGGTCCACAAATACTGCTAAAATTTCGGATAAACTTTCTGTAAAAGCTAGCTAGACCATGAAAAGATCTTACCTCAGTAGCATTCCTTGGAGTAGGCCATTCAAGGATAGCCTGTACCTTCTCTGGGTCCATTTTTAGACCTTCTCCTGAAACTACAAACCCCAAATACACCAACTCTTTCTTCACAAAACTGCACTTCTTCAAATTAATCAACAATTTCTCTTCTCTCAGCTTCTCAAATACCATACGAATATGCATCATATGCTCCTCCAATGTCTTACTAAAGATCAGAATATCATCTAGGTAAACAATGACAAACTTACCTAGAAATTCTTTCAGAACCTCGTTCATGAGCCGCATGAAAGTGCTCGGTGCATTGGTTAGCCCAAAAGGCATGACTAACCACTCATACAGTCCTTCCTTTGTCTTGAAGGCAGTCTTCCATTCATCTCCTTCTCTGATCCGAATCTGATGATATCCACTTTTTAGATCTATCTTTGAAAAATACACAGCTCCACTCAAACAGTCCATAATATCATCCATTCGTGGCAATGGAAACCTGTACTTGATTGTGATCTTGTTTATTGCCCTAGAATCTGTACACATCCTCCATTCTCCATTCTTTTTTGGTGCTAATACTGCTGGTACAGCACAGGGACTTAGACTCTCACGGATCAATCCTTTCTGTAACAGTTCATGTACTTGTCTGTTCAACTCCTCACTTTCTGCAGGTGTCATTCTGTGTGCTGCCTTATTCGGCAAACTCGCTCCTGGGATCAAATCCATTTGATGACTGATCTTCCTCACTGGTGGTAATCTATCAGGCACGTTATCGGATACAATATCCTGAAACTCATTCAACAAATCTGCAACTTCTACAGGAACATCTTCTACTTCCTCTTTACCAGCTTTTGGAATTAAAGCAAAACATACATGCTCATGCCTCATACCATCTAGGAAATTTCTTCCATCAACAAAAGTTATCCTTGCATTACCACATACCTTTTCTTCGGTCTCCTTCAATGGCTTTAGCTTATGTCGCACTCCATCCTTTGTCAGGGAATAGGTATTCGCACGGCCATCATGTACAGCACATCTGTCAAACTGCCATGGTCTACCCAACAACATATGACATGCATCCATAGATATGATATCACATAGTACCTCGTCTTGGTACCCACCGATCTTGAACTTCACTAGGCATTGTTCATTGACCATGACCTTGTGGTCATCCTGTACCCAGGCAATCCGATATGGATGTGGGTGTTTCTGTCTCTTGAGCTTCAACTTTGTCACCATCTCTTCTGACACCAAATTGTCAGTGCTTCCACTATCGATAATCACATCACAACATTTACCTTCACACTTGCACCTGGTGCGAAACAAGCTCCTCCTTTGCTCAGGTTCATTCTCACCACTCAACAGGACTCTTCTGTTAATCAACGTTTCTCCTCTTTCAGCATCTTCAGAATTTGATGATCTGGCATCTTCATCTACATGTGCAACTCTGGCCTGGCCTTCATTTCTCCTGTCTGTTCTACCTTGGCGCTGAGGACATTCAAATGCCCTATGACCTTCTTCTCCACAGTGAAAACATGTTCCACGGAAGCCACCTCTTCCAGATCCTTGTCCTCTTCCTCTTCCTCTCTGATCTCTATTATTCTGATCCTGGAAGCGATTGGAATTATTTCCTCGCTGATTCTGACTGCTACTGGCCTCATCCTTCTTTTTCGGATCTTCATTTCGGCCACCATATGACCGTCCACCAGATCGTCCACCGCGACCTCTTCCGTTTTGTCTGCTCTCAAACTTCTTGTTCAGCTTTTCCTCTACTTTTAGGGCAAACTGGTATGCCTCCTCAATACTGTTCATTCGAACCAGATTCAGCTCCTCCTGAATGCTTGGCCTTAACCCATTAAGGTATCGGGCAACTTTTTCCTTGTCAGCTTCTGCATGGCCTGTTCTGATGAGAAGTCGATAGAACTCCTCTGTATACTCCTGAACAGATCTTCCTGCTTGCTTCAAACTCTGCATTTTCTTCAGTAGGTCAAGCTCATAATCAACAGGAATGAACTGCCGCTTCAATTTATCCACCATCCGATCCCATCTTGTGATTTTATCTTTCCCTCTTCTATTTCGCTCCAATTGAATTTCTTGCCACCAGATCTTCGCATGACCTTTCAGTCTGGCTTTCGCAAATTTGACCCTATCAGGATCCTCAACATCTTCATACTCAAAATATTCCTCACATTCATTGATCCAGTCGATCAATTCCTCTGGGTTAAGATTTCCAGAAAATGTAGGAACCTCAATCTTAGGTCTTTTCCCAATCTTGGAAATGGCCCGAAAAAGTCTTTCTTCCTCATGGTTCACAATTTCAACTTCTCCTTCTTGATATTCTTCTTCGGCTTCATCCTCGCTTTCGTCTCTGACATTAAGATTCATTCCTCTGCGAATATCTTCTTGCAATGCTCGCACTTGTCTCTGCAGCTCTCTAACCTCGGGTGTTACAACACCAGCTCTTCCGCCACGTTCCCTTCGTGGAGGCATTTTCGCGATGCGCGCTGAAACCCTAGCCACGGTCCTGGTGCAAACTGCCTCACAGTCGGCGATCTGTTTACACACTCAAGAACTCCTGCTCTGATACCACTTGATGAAGGGTGCTCCCCTTAATACCACAAACACATAACAGAAATAGAGAAACAACAACAATATGCAAGAACAGAAAATTGGCTTCTTATTATCTCCACAAATGTGAAATTACAAACTTTCAGAATTACAATATGCAAAGCCACATGGGCATTCCCTTACAATATTCTGCAGGACAAAGCCTCGAATCAATACCCAGATCTACTACCCAGAACTATTCTGAACTGCCTAAGACAATAATACAGCCTTCCTTATATAGGCAATTTTCCACCGCCTGGGAAGGTTCCAGAATTTTAGCCAATAAGGCCGACCAAACTTAGAATTATTTTTTTATTTTACATTTCATTACATCATAGTCGGCTCAAAATAAATTTTGAAACCCGAACAGAAATTTTGAAAAAATCATTTTCCGCCATTTCAGGTGACCGGACTTCCGAAGACCATAAGTCATCACCAGTTGACCCGATTGACTATTGTAACCCCATTTCGGAAAGGGCGCGAGGAGCTCTACAACGCCTGAATTAAGCAAGCTTCATTCAGCCCAAAATTCGACCTCATCCGGGGCCTCTAAAGCCTTCAAAACTGAGTTCGAAGTTTCTGTACCCTGCTGCCAATACCGAAAATCTTCAATATCTTCCAATATACACTTGATCTGGAAATGAAACTTTACTGGCAGACTTATATGACCAAAATGAACCTCCAAGAAAGAAATCAGATCATTCTGAGCACATACGAAAATTACCAAAAATAGTAACTTTCCATAAATAGCAGCTCTGCACAAAATAACCCTTATTGAATATAAAAACATAAATATTTTTGGGCGATGCAAGATTGCTCTTACACCCAGGATGCTCCTGCATCAGACACCCGGGGTAATTTGAGAAGTGACCCTGTCACGACTCAGGTGTGTAGAGGAAAACCAAGATGGTTAACCTCCTCCTTTGTTAGCCATGACGAGTCTTCAACAGGTCGTCCTTTCCACTTGACCAGATATTCTTCATATGTCCTGTTCCTTGTGCTTCTGCCAACACGACTATCCAGTATATCTTCAATCTCCTTAGTGTCTAAACTAGTTGCTGGAATACTCCACTGTGCTGCTGTGATCTCATCTTCAACACCTCCTTCATGATACTCTGTCAGGTCTGAAATGTTAAACACTGGTGAAATATTTAGCTCAGTAGGCAATTCTACCTTATATGCGTTTCCTGAATCATGTTTCTTCAGTATCCTACATGGTCCAAACTTCTTCATTTTCAGCTTGTTATATGTACCAACTGGAAACCGCTCCTTCCGCAAATGAACCATGACTTCATCACCAACTTGAAATTCCTTATACCTCCTTTTCTCATCTGCCTTAGCCTTATACTGTGCATTCATCTTGGTAATATGCTTCCTCACCTCCTCATGGATGTTCTTCAAGTGTTCTGCAAAATCCTCAGCTTCAGCACTACTTATTTCTCCTTTATCTATCTTCCTCAATTCAGATGCATTTCTTGGACTACTTCCATATACAATCTGGAATGGTGATTTACCAGTGCTCCTGTTGACAGAATTATTGTATGCAAATTCTGCCTGTGGTAAAATCAAATCCCATCCTGTTGGCTTATCTCCAACCAAACATCTCAGCAAATTTCTCAAACTCCTATTCACCACCTCTGTCTGTCCATCAGTCTGTGGATGATGTGATGAACTAAACTTCAAATCTGTCTTCAACTTCTTCCACAATGTACGCCAGAAATATCCAACAAACTTAGTGTCCCGATCTGAAACTATGGTCTTTGGCAAACCATGTAGTCTCACTACCTCTCTGAAAAACAATTCTGCTACATGAACAGCATCAGTAGTCTTCTTGCAGGGAATGAAATGTGCCATCTTTGAAAATCTATCAACTACCACAAAAATTGAATCGTGTCCCCGCTGTGTCCTCGGTAAACCAAGAACAAAGTCCATGCTGATATCCTCCCAAGGCTTCTCTGGTACAGATAATGGCTGATACAACCCTGTATTCTGCTTCACTCCTTTTGCCATCTGACATACTCTGCAACTCTGTACAAACTTCTTCACATCTCGCTGCAACTGTGGCCAATAATAATTCTCACTAACCAAACCAACGGTTTTATCACGACCAAAGTGTCCAGCCAATCCTCCACTATGCTTCTCCTTGATGAGATTCTCCCTCATAGAACTTCGTGGAATGCACAATTGACTCCCTTTGAATAGCATATCGTCCTGGATGATGAAATCCAGCCATTTCGTCCTGTCTAGAGTAACAGGTTCTGTACAAGCTTTCCAAGCTTCACCAAAATCAGGATCCTCTGGATACAAATTCTTGAGTTCCTTGAACCCAACCACTTCAATCTGCATTTCTGTCAGCAATAGTTGCCTTCTGCTAAGAGCATCTGCAACCCTATTAGACTTTCCACTCCTGTGTTTCAAAACAAATGTATAACTCTGCAAAAACTCAACCCATTTCAAATGCCTTTGATTCAACTTTCCTTGACTATTCAAATATTGCAAAGCTTGATGATCAGTATACAAAACAAACTCCTTAGGAAGCAGATAATGCCTCCACTTTTTCAATGCCTGAACTATAGCATAAAATTCCTGATCATAAACAGAATATTTCCTCTTGGCATCATTTAACTTCTCACTGAAATACGCAACAGGTTTACCTTCTTGGCTCATAACAGCTCCTATTGTAGTACCACTAGCATCACAATCTACTTGAAACACCTTATTAAAATCTGGAAGTGCTAAAACAGGTTGTTCTGTAACTTTTTGTTTCAATAATTGAAAACTCTTTTCTGCCCCATTAGTCCACTTAAACTCTTTTCTATCCCCTCTCATTGTTTCAGTCAAGGGTCCACAAATACTGCTAAAATTTCGGATAAACTTTCTGTAAAAGCTAGCTAGACCATGAAAAGATCTTACCTCAGTAGCATTCCTTGGAGTAGGCCATTCAAGGATAGCCTGTACCTTCTCTGGGTCCATTTTTAGACCTTCTCCTGAAACTACAAACCCCAAATACACCAACTCTTTCTTCACAAAACTGCACTTCTTCAAATTAATCAACAATTTCTCTTCTCTCAGCTTCTCAAATACCATACGAATATGCATCATATGCTCCTCCAATGTCTTACTAAAGATCAGAATATCATCTAGGTAAACAATGACAAACTTACCTAGAAATTCTTTCAGAACCTCGTTCATGAGCCGCATGAAAGTGCTCGGTGCATTGGTTAGCCCAAAAGGCATGACTAACCACTCATACAGTCCTTCCTTTGTCTTGAAGGCAGTCTTCCATTCATCTCCTTCTCTGATCCGAATCTGATGATATCCACTTTTTAGATCTATCTTTGAAAAATACACAGCTCCACTCAAACAGTCCATAATATCATCCATTCGTGGCAATGGAAACCTGTACTTGATTGTGATCTTGTTTATTGCCCTAGAATCTGTACACATCCTCCATTCTCCATTCTTTTTTGGTGCTAATACTGCTGGTACAGCACAGGGACTTAGACTCTCACGGATCAATCCTTTCTGTAACAGTTCATGTACTTGTCTGTTCAACTCCTCACTTTCTGCAGGTGTCATTCTGTGTGCTGCCTTATTCGGCAAACTCGCTCCTGGGATCAAATCCATTTGATGACTGATCTTCCTCACTGGTGGTAATCTATCAGGCACGTTATCGGATACAATATCCTGAAACTCATTCAACAAATCTGCAACTTCTACAGGAACATCTTCTACTTCCTCTTTACCAGCTTTTGGAATTAAAGCAAAACATACATGCTCATGCCTCATACCATCTAGGAAATTTCTTCCATCAACAAAAGTTATCCTTGCATTACCACATACCTTTTCTTCGGTCTCCTTCAATGGCTTTAGCTTATGTCGCACTCCATCCTTTGTCAGGGAATAGGTATTCGCACGGCCATCATGTACAGCACATCTGTCAAACTGCCATGGTCTACCCAACAACATATGACATGCATCCATAGATATGATATCACATAGTACCTCGTCTTGGTACCCACCGATCTTGAACTTCACTAGGCATTGTTCATTGACCATGACCTTGTGGTCATCCTGTACCCAGGCAATCCGATATGGATGTGGGTGTTTCTGTCTCTTGAGCTTCAACTTTGTCACCATCTCTTCTGACACCAAATTGTCAGTGCTTCCACTATCGATAATCACATCACAACATTTACCTTCACACTTGCACCTGGTGCGAAACAAGCTCCTCCTTTGCTCAGGTTCATTCTCACCACTCAACAGGACTCTTCTGTTAATCAACGTTTCTCCTCTTTCAGCATCTTCAGAATTTGATGATCTGGCATCTTCATCTACATGTGCAACTCTGGCCTGGCCTTCATTTCTCCTGTCTGTTCTACCTTGGCGCTGAGGACATTCAAATGCCCTATGACCTTCTTCTCCACAGTGAAAACATGTTCCACGGAAGCCACCTCTTCCAGATCCTTGTCCTCTTCCTCTTCCTCTCTGATCTCTATTATTCTGATCCTGGAAGCGATTGGAATTATTTCCTCGCTGATTCTGACTGCTACTGGCCTCATCCTTCTTTTTCGGATCTTCATTTCGGCCACCATATGACCGTCCACCAGATCGTCCACCGCGACCTCTTCCGTTTTGTCTGCTCTCAAACTTCTTGTTCAGCTTTTCCTCTACTTTTAGGGCAAACTGGTATGCCTCCTCAATACTGTTCATTCGAACCAGATTCAGCTCCTCCTGAATGCTTGGCCTTAACCCATTAAGGTATCGGGCAACTTTTTCCTTGTCAGCTTCTGCATGGCCTGTTCTGATGAGAAGTCGATAGAACTCCTCTGTATACTCCTGAACAGATCTTCCTGCTTGCTTCAAACTCTGCATTTTCTTCAGTAGGTCAAGCTCATAATCAACAGGAATGAACTGCCGCTTCAATTTATCCACCATCCGATCCCATCTTGTGATTTTATCTTTCCCTCTTCTATTTCGCTCCAATTGAATTTCTTGCCACCAGATCTTCGCATGACCTTTCAGTCTGGCTTTCGCAAATTTGACCCTATCAGGATCCTCAACATCTTCATACTCAAAATATTCCTCACATTCATTGATCCAGTCGATCAATTCCTCTGGGTTAAGATTTCCAGAAAATGTAGGAACCTCAATCTTAGGTCTTTTCCCAATCTTGGAAATGGCCCGAAAAAGTCTTTCTTCCTCATGGTTCACAATTTCAACTTCTCCTTCTTGATATTCTTCTTCGGCTTCATCCTCGCTTTCGTCTCTGACATTAAGATTCATTCCTCTGCGAATATCTTCTTGCAATGCTCGCACTTGTCTCTGCAGCTCTCTAACCTCGGGTGTTACAACACCAGCTCTTCCGCCACGTTCCCTTCGTGGAGGCATTTTCGCGATGCGCGCTGAAACCCTAGCCACGGTCCTGGTGCAAACTGCCTCACAGTCGGCGATCTGTTTACACACTCAAGAACTCCTGCTCTGATACCACTTGATGAAGGGTGCTCCCCTTAATACCACAAACACATAACAGAAATAGAGAAACAACAACAATATGCAAGAACAGAAAATTGGCTTCTTATTATCTCCACAAATGTGAAATTACAAACTTTCAGAATTACAATATGCAAAGCCACATGGGCATTCCCTTACAATATTCTGCAGGACAAAGCCTCGAATCAATACCCAGATCTACTACCCAGAACTATTCTGAACTGCCTAAGACAATAATACAGCCTTCCTTATATAGGCAATTTTCCACCGCCTGGGAAGGTTCCAGAATTTTAGCCAATAAGGCCGACCAAACTTAGAATTATTTTTTTATTTTACATTTCATTACATCATAGTCGGCTCAAAATAAATTTTGAAACCCGAACAGAAATTTTGAAAAAATCATTTTCCGCCATTTCAGGTGACCGGACTTCCGAAGACCATAAGTCATCACCAGTTGACCCGATTGACTATTGTAACCCCATTTCGGAAAGGGCGCGAGGAGCTCTACAACGCCTGAATTAAGCAAGCTTCATTCAGCCCAAAATTCGACCTCATCCGGGGCCTCTAAAGCCTTCAAAACTGAGTTCGAAGTTTCTGTACCCTGCTGCCAATACCGAAAATCTTCAATATCTTCCAATATACACTTGATCTGGAAATGAAACTTTACTGGCAGACTTATATGACCAAAATGAACCTCCAAGAAAGAAATCAGATCATTCTGAGCACATACGAAAATTACCAAAAATAGTAACTTTCCATAAATAGCAGCTCTGCACAAAATAACCCTTATTGAATATAAAAACATAAATATTTTTGGGCGATGCAAGATTGCTCTTACACCCAGGATGCTCCTGCATCAGACACCCGGGGTAATTTGAGAAGTGACCCTGTCACGACTCAGGTGTGTAGAGGAAAACCAAGATGGTTAACCTCCTCCTTTGTTAGCCATGACGAGTCTTCAACAGGTCGTCCTTTCCACTTGACCAGATATTCTTCATATGTCCTGTTCCTTGTGCTTCTGCCAACACGACTATCCAGTATATCTTCAATCTCCTTAGTGTCTAAACTAGTTGCTGGAATACTCCACTGTGCTGCTGTGATCTCATCTTCAACACCTCCTTCATGATACTCTGTCAGGTCTGAAATGTTAAACACTGGTGAAATATTTAGCTCAGTAGGCA
Source organism: Chamaecyparis obtusa (assembly GCA_027943335.1). NCBI lineage: Eukaryota > Viridiplantae > Streptophyta > Pinopsida > Cupressales > Cupressaceae > Chamaecyparis > Chamaecyparis obtusa. The sequence continues at coordinate 20,541 of BSBK01003003.1, forward strand.
ATTCTACCTTATATGCGTTTCCTGAATCATGTTTCTTCAGTATCCTACATGGTCCAAACTTCTTCATTTTCAGCTTGTTATATGTACCAACTGGAAACCGCTCCTTCCGCAAATGAACCATGACTTCATCACCAACTTGAAATTCCTTATACCTCCTTTTCTCATCTGCCTTAGCCTTATACTGTGCATTCATCTTGGTAATATGCTTCCTCACCTCCTCATGGATGTTCTTCAAGTGTTCTGCAAAATCCTCAGCTTCAGCACTACTTATTTCTCCTTTATCTATCTTCCTCAATTCAGATGCATTTCTTGGACTACTTCCATATACAATCTGGAATGGTGATTTACCAGTGCTCCTGTTGACAGAATTATTGTATGCAAATTCTGCCTGTGGTAAAATCAAATCCCATCCTGTTGGCTTATCTCCAACCAAACATCTCAGCAAATTTCTCAAACTCCTATTCACCACCTCTGTCTGTCCATCAGTCTGTGGATGATGTGATGAACTAAACTTCAAATCTGTCTTCAACTTCTTCCACAATGTACGCCAGAAATATCCAACAAACTTAGTGTCCCGATCTGAAACTATGGTCTTTGGCAAACCATGTAGTCTCACTACCTCTCTGAAAAACAATTCTGCTACATGAACAGCATCAGTAGTCTTCTTGCAGGGAATGAAATGTGCCATCTTTGAAAATCTATCAACTACCACAAAAATTGAATCGTGTCCCCGCTGTGTCCTCGGTAAACCAAGAACAAAGTCCATGCTGATATCCTCCCAAGGCTTCTCTGGTACAGATAATGGCTGATACAACCCTGTATTCTGCTTCACTCCTTTTGCCATCTGACATACTCTGCAACTCTGTACAAACTTCTTCACATCTCGCTGCAACTGTGGCCAATAATAATTCTCACTAACCAAACCAACGGTTTTATCACGACCAAAGTGTCCAGCCAATCCTCCACTATGCTTCTCCTTGATGAGATTCTCCCTCATAGAACTTCGTGGAATGCACAATTGACTCCCTTTGAATAGCATATCGTCCTGGATGATGAAATCCAGCCATTTCGTCCTGTCTAGAGTAACAGGTTCTGTACAAGCTTTCCAAGCTTCACCAAAATCAGGATCCTCTGGATACAAATTCTTGAGTTCCTTGAACCCAACCACTTCAATCTGCATTTCTGTCAGCAATAGTTGCCTTCTGCTAAGAGCATCTGCAACCCTATTAGACTTTCCACTCCTGTGTTTCAAAACAAATGTATAACTCTGCAAAAACTCAACCCATTTCAAATGCCTTTGATTCAACTTTCCTTGACTATTCAAATATTGCAAAGCTTGATGATCAGTATACAAAACAAACTCCTTAGGAAGCAGATAATGCCTCCACTTTTTCAATGCCTGAACTATAGCATAAAATTCCTGATCATAAACAGAATATTTCCTCTTGGCATCATTTAACTTCTCACTGAAATACGCAACAGGTTTACCTTCTTGGCTCATAACAGCTCCTATTGTAGTACCACTAGCATCACAATCTACTTGAAACACCTTATTAAAATCTGGAAGTGCTAAAACAGGTTGTTCTGTAACTTTTTGTTTCAATAATTGAAAACTCTTTTCTGCCCCATTAGTCCACTTAAACTCTTTTCTATCCCCTCTCATTGTTTCAGTCAAGGGTCCACAAATACTGCTAAAATTTCGGATAAACTTTCTGTAAAAGCTAGCTAGACCATGAAAAGATCTTACCTCAGTAGCATTCCTTGGAGTAGGCCATTCAAGGATAGCCTGTACCTTCTCTGGGTCCATTTTTAGACCTTCTCCTGAAACTACAAACCCCAAATACACCAACTCTTTCTTCACAAAACTGCACTTCTTCAAATTAATCAACAATTTCTCTTCTCTCAGCTTCTCAAATACCATACGAATATGCATCATATGCTCCTCCAATGTCTTACTAAAGATCAGAATATCATCTAGGTAAACAATGACAAACTTACCTAGAAATTCTTTCAGAACCTCGTTCATGAGCCGCATGAAAGTGCTCGGTGCATTGGTTAGCCCAAAAGGCATGACTAACCACTCATACAGTCCTTCCTTTGTCTTGAAGGCAGTCTTCCATTCATCTCCTTCTCTGATCCGAATCTGATGATATCCACTTTTTAGATCTATCTTTGAAAAATACACAGCTCCACTCAAACAGTCCATAATATCATCCATTCGTGGCAATGGAAACCTGTACTTGATTGTGATCTTGTTTATTGCCCTAGAATCTGTACACATCCTCCATTCTCCATTCTTTTTTGGTGCTAATACTGCTGGTACAGCACAGGGACTTAGACTCTCACGGATCAATCCTTTCTGTAACAGTTCATGTACTTGTCTGTTCAACTCCTCACTTTCTGCAGGTGTCATTCTGTGTGCTGCCTTATTCGGCAAACTCGCTCCTGGGATCAAATCCATTTGATGACTGATCTTCCTCACTGGTGGTAATCTATCAGGCACGTTATCGGATACAATATCCTGAAACTCATTCAACAAATCTGCAACTTCTACAGGAACATCTTCTACTTCCTCTTTACCAGCTTTTGGAATTAAAGCAAAACATACATGCTCATGCCTCATACCATCTAGGAAATTTCTTCCATCAACAAAAGTTATCCTTGCATTACCACATACCTTTTCTTCGGTCTCCTTCAATGGCTTTAGCTTATGTCGCACTCCATCCTTTGTCAGGGAATAGGTATTCGCACGGCCATCATGTACAGCACATCTGTCAAACTGCCATGGTCTACCCAACAACATATGACATGCATCCATAGATATGATATCACATAGTACCTCGTCTTGGTACCCACCGATCTTGAACTTCACTAGGCATTGTTCATTGACCATGACCTTGTGGTCATCCTGTACCCAGGCAATCCGATATGGATGTGGGTGTTTCTGTCTCTTGAGCTTCAACTTTGTCACCATCTCTTCTGACACCAAATTGTCAGTGCTTCCACTATCGATAATCACATCACAACATTTACCTTCACACTTGCACCTGGTGCGAAACAAGCTCCTCCTTTGCTCAGGTTCATTCTCACCACTCAACAGGACTCTGTTAATCAACGTTTCTCCTCTTTCAGCATCTTCAGAATTTGATGATCTGGCATCTTCATCTACATGTGCAACTCTGGCCTGGCCTTCATTTCTCCTGTCTGTTCTACCTTGGCGCTGAGGACATTCAAATGCCCTATGACCTTCTTCTCCACAGTGAAAACATGTTCCACGGAAGCCACCTCTTCCAGATCCTTGTCCTCTTCCTCTTCCTCTCTGATCTCTATTATTCTGATCCTGGAAGCGATTGGAATTATTTCCTCGCTGATTCTGACTGCTCTACTGGCCTCATCCTTCTTTTTCGGATCTTCATTTCGGCCACCATATGACCGTCCACCAGATCGTCCACCGCGACCTCTTCCGTTTTGTCTGCTCTCAAACTTCTTGTTCAGCTTTTCCTCTACTTTTAGGGCAAACTGGTATGCCTCCTCAATACTGTTCATTCGAACCAGATTCAGCTCCTCCTGAATGCTTGGCCTTAACCCATTAAGGTATCGGGCAACTTTTTCCTTGTCAGCTTCTGCATGGCCTGTTCTGATGAGAAGTCGATAGAACTCCTCTGTATACTCCTGAACAGATCTTCCTGCTTGCTTCAAACTCTGCATTTTCTTCAGTAGGTCAAGCTCATAATCAACAGGAATGAACTGCCGCTTCAATTTATCCACCATCCGATCCCATCTTGTGATTTTATCTTTCCCTCTTCTATTTCGCTCCAATTGAATTTCTTGCCACCAGATCTTCGCATGACCTTTCAGTCTGGCTTTCGCAAATTTGACCCTATCAGGATCCTCAACATCTTCATACTCAAAATATTCCTCACATTCATTGATCCAGTCGATCAATTCCTCTGGGTTAAGATTTCCAGAAAATGTAGGAACCTCAATCTTAGGTCTTTTCCCAATCTTGGAAATGGCCCGAAAAAGTCTTTCTTCCTCATGGTTCACAATTTCAACTTCTCCTTCTTGATATTCTTCTTCGGCTTCATCCTCGCTTTCGTCTCTGACATTAAGATTCATTCCTCTGCGAATATCTTCTTGCAATGCTCGCACTTGTCTCTGCAGCTCTCTAACCTCGGGTGTTACAACACCAGCTCTTCCGCCACGTTCCCTTCGTGGAGGCATTTTCGCGATGCGCGCTGAAACCCTAGCCACGGTCCTGGTGCAAACTGCCTCACAGTCGGCGATCTGTTTACACACTCAAGAACTCCTGCTCTGATACCACTTGATGAAGGGTGCTCCCCTTAATACCACAAACACATAACAGAAATAGAGAAACAACAACAATATGCAAGAACAGAAAATTGGCTTCTTATTATCTCCACAAATGTGAAATTACAAACTTTCAGAATTACAATATGCAAAGCCACATGGGCATTCCCTTACAATATTCTGCAGGACAAAGCCTCGAATCAATACCCAGATCTACTACCCAGAACTATTCTGAACTGCCTAAGACAATAATACAGCCTTCCTTATATAGGCAATTTTCCACCGCCTGGGAAGGTTCCAGAATTTTAGCCAATAAGGCCGACCAAACTTAGAATTATTTTTTTATTTTACATTTCATTACATCATAGTCGGCTCAAAATAAATTTTGAAACCCGAACAGAAATTTTGAAAAAATCATTTTCCGCCATTTCAGGTGACCGGACTTCCGAAGACCATAAGTCATCACCAGTTGACCCGATTGACTATTGTAACCCCATTTCGGAAAGGGCGCGAGGAGCTCTACAACGCCTGAATTAAGCAAGCTTCATTCAGCCCAAAATTCGACCTCATCCGGGGCCTCTAAAGCCTTCAAAACTGAGTTCGAAGTTTCTGTACCCTGCTGCCAATACCGAAAATCTTCAATATCTTCCAATATACACTTGATCTGGAAATGAAACTTTACTGGCAGACTTATATGACCAAAATGAACCTCCAAGAAAGAAATCAGATCATTCTGAGCACATACGAAAATTACCAAAAATAGTAACTTTCCATAAATAGCAGCTCTGCACAAAATAACCCTTATTGAATATAAAAACATAAATATTTTTGGGCGATGCAAGATTGCTCTTACACCCAGGATGCTCCTGCATCAGACACCCGGGGTAATTTGAGAAGTGACCCTGTCACGACTCAGGTGTGTAGAGGAAAACCAAGATGGTTAACCTCCTCCTTTGTTAGCCATGACGAGTCTTCAACAGGTCGTCCTTTCCACTTGACCAGATATTCTTCATATGTCCTGTTCCTTGTGCTTCTGCCAACACGACTATCCAGTATATCTTCAATCTCCTTAGTGTCTAAACTAGTTGCTGGAATACTCCACTGTGCTGCTGTGATCTCATCTTCAACACCTCCTTCATGATACTCTGTCAGGTCTGAAATGTTAAACACTGGTGAAATATTTAGCTCAGTAGGCAATTCTACCTTATATGCGTTTCCTGAATCATGTTTCTTCAGTATCCTACATGGTCCAAACTTCTTCATTTTCAGCTTGTTATATGTACCAACTGGAAACCGCTCCTTCCGCAAATGAACCATGACTTCATCACCAACTTGAAATTCCTTATACCTCCTTTTCTCATCTGCCTTAGCCTTATACTGTGCATTCATCTTGGTAATATGCTTCCTCACCTCCTCATGGATGTTCTTCAAGTGTTCTGCAAAATCCTCAGCTTCAGCACTACTTATTTCTCCTTTATCTATCTTCCTCAATTCAGATGCATTTCTTGGACTACTTCCATATACAATCTGGAATGGTGATTTACCAGTGCTCCTGTTGACAGAATTATTGTATGCAAATTCTGCCTGTGGTAAAATCAAATCCCATCCTGTTGGCTTATCTCCAACCAAACATCTCAGCAAATTTCTCAAACTCCTATTCACCACCTCTGTCTGTCCATCAGTCTGTGGATGATGTGATGAACTAAACTTCAAATCTGTCTTCAACTTCTTCCACAATGTACGCCAGAAATATCCAACAAACTTAGTGTCCCGATCTGAAACTATGGTCTTTGGCAAACCATGTAGTCTCACTACCTCTCTGAAAAACAATTCTGCTACATGAACAGCATCAGTAGTCTTCTTGCAGGGAATGAAATGTGCCATCTTTGAAAATCTATCAACTACCACAAAAATTGAATCGTGTCCCCGCTGTGTCCTCGGTAAACCAAGAACAAAGTCCATGCTGATATCCTCCCAAGGCTTCTCTGGTACAGATAATGGCTGATACAACCCTGTATTCTGCTTCACTCCTTTTGCCATCTGACATACTCTGCAACTCTGTACAAACTTCTTCACATCTCGCTGCAACTGTGGCCAATAATAATTCTCACTAACCAAACCAACGGTTTTATCACGACCAAAGTGTCCAGCCAATCCTCCACTATGCTTCTCCTTGATGAGATTCTCCCTCATAGAACTTCGTGGAATGCACAATTGACTCCCTTTGAATAGCATATCGTCCTGGATGATGAAATCCAGCCATTTCGTCCTGTCTAGAGTAACAGGTTCTGTACAAGCTTTCCAAGCTTCACCAAAATCAGGATCCTCTGGATACAAATTCTTGAGTTCCTTGAACCCAACCACTTCAATCTGCATTTCTGTCAGCAATAGTTGCCTTCTGCTAAGAGCATCTGCAACCCTATTAGACTTTCCACTCCTGTGTTTCAAAACAAATGTATAACTCTGCAAAAACTCAACCCATTTCAAATGCCTTTGATTCAACTTTCCTTGACTATTCAAATATTGCAAAGCTTGATGATCAGTATACAAAACAAACTCCTTAGGAAGCAGATAATGCCTCCACTTTTTCAATGCCTGAACTATAGCATAAAATTCCTGATCATAAACAGAATATTTCCTCTTGGCATCATTTAACTTCTCACTGAAATACGCAACAGGTTTACCTTCTTGGCTCATAACAGCTCCTATTGTAGTACCACTAGCATCACAATCTACTTGAAACACCTTATTAAAATCTGGAAGTGCTAAAACAGGTTGTTCTGTAACTTTTTGTTTCAATAATTGAAAACTCTTTTCTGCCCCATTAGTCCACTTAAACTCTTTTCTATCCCCTCTCATTGTTTCAGTCAAGGGTCCACAAATACTGCTAAAATTTCGGATAAACTTTCTGTAAAAGCTAGCTAGACCATGAAAAGATCTTACCTCAGTAGCATTCCTTGGAGTAGGCCATTCAAGGATAGCCTGTACCTTCTCTGGGTCCATTTTTAGACCTTCTCCTGAAACTACAAACCCCAAATACACCAACTCTTTCTTCACAAAACTGCACTTCTTCAAATTAATCAACAATTTCTCTTCTCTCAGCTTCTCAAATACCATACGAATATGCATCATATGCTCCTCCAATGTCTTACTAAAGATCAGAATATCATCTAGGTAAACAATGACAAACTTACCTAGAAATTCTTTCAGAACCTCGTTCATGAGCCGCATGAAAGTGCTCGGTGCATTGGTTAGCCCAAAAGGCATGACTAACCACTCATACAGTCCTTCCTTTGTCTTGAAGGCAGTCTTCCATTCATCTCCTTCTCTGATCCGAATCTGATGATATCCACTTTTTAGATCTATCTTTGAAAAATACACAGCTCCACTCAAACAGTCCATAATATCATCCATTCGTGGCAATGGAAACCTGTACTTGATTGTGATCTTGTTTATTGCCCTAGAATCTGTACACATCCTCCATTCTCCATTCTTTTTTGGTGCTAATACTGCTGGTACAGCACAGGGACTTAGACTCTCACGGATCAATCCTTTCTGTAACAGTTCATGTACTTGTCTGTTCAACTCCTCACTTTCTGCAGGTGTCATTCTGTGTGCTGCCTTATTCGGCAAACTCGCTCCTGGGATCAAATCCATTTGATGACTGATCTTCCTCACTGGTGGTAATCTATCAGGCACGTTATCGGATACAATATCCTGAAACTCATTCAACAAATCTGCAACTTCTACAGGAACATCTTCTACTTCCTCTTTACCAGCTTTTGGAATTAAAGCAAAACATACATGCTCATGCCTCATACCATCTAGGAAATTTCTTCCATCAACAAAAGTTATCCTTGCATTACCACATACCTTTTCTTCGGTCTCCTTCAATGGCTTTAGCTTATGTCGCACTCCATCCTTTGTCAGGGAATAGGTATTCGCACGGCCATCATGTACAGCACATCTGTCAAACTGCCATGGTCTACCCAACAACATATGACATGCATCCATAGATATGATATCACATAGTACCTCGTCTTGGTACCCACCGATCTTGAACTTCACTAGGCATTGTTCATTGACCATGACCTTGTGGTCATCCTGTACCCAGGCAATCCGATATGGATGTGGGTGTTTCTGTCTCTTGAGCTTCAACTTTGTCACCATCTCTTCTGACACCAAATTGTCAGTGCTTCCACTATCGATAATCACATCACAACATTTACCTTCACACTTGCACCTGGTGCGAAACAAGCTCCTCCTTTGCTCAGGTTCATTCTCACCACTCAACAGGACTCTTCTGTTAATCAACGTTTCTCCTCTTTCAGCATCTTCAGAATTTGATGATCTGGCATCTTCATCTACATGTGCAACTCTGGCCTGGCCTTCATTTCTCCTGTCTGTTCTACCTTGGCGCTGAGGACATTCAAATGCCCTATGACCTTCTTCTCCACAGTGAAAACATGTTCCACGGAAGCCACCTCTTCCAGATCCTTGTCCTCTTCCTCTTCCTCTCTGATCTCTATTATTCTGATCCTGGAAGCGATTGGAATTATTTCCTCGCTGATTCTGACTGCTACTGGCCTCATCCTTCTTTTTCGGATCTTCATTTCGGCCACCATATGACCGTCCACCAGATCGTCCACCGCGACCTCTTCCGTTTTGTCTGCTCTCAAACTTCTTGTTCAGCTTTTCCTCTACTTTTAGGGCAAACTGGTATGCCTCCTCAATACTGTTCATTCGAACCAGATTCAGCTCCTCCTGAATGCTTGGCCTTAACCCATTAAGGTATCGGGCAACTTTTTCCTTGTCAGCTTCTGCATGGCCTGTTCTGATGAGAAGTCGATAGAACTCCTCTGTATACTCCTGAACAGATCTTCCTGCTTGCTTCAAACTCTGCATTTTCTTCAGTAGGTCAAGCTCATAATCAACAGGAATGAACTGCCGCTTCAATTTATCCACCATCCGATCCCATCTTGTGATTTTATCTTTCCCTCTTCTATTTCGCTCCAATTGAATTTCTTGCCACCAGATCTTCGCATGACCTTTCAGTCTGGCTTTCGCAAATTTGACCCTATCAGGATCCTCAACATCTTCATACTCAAAATATTCCTCACATTCATTGATCCAGTCGATCAATTCCTCTGGGTTAAGATTTCCAGAAAATGTAGGAACCTCAATCTTAGGTCTTTTCCCAATCTTGGAAATGGCCCGAAAAAGTCTTTCTTCCTCATGGTTCACAATTTCAACTTCTCCTTCTTGATATTCTTCTTCGGCTTCATCCTCGCTTTCGTCTCTGACATTAAGATTCATTCCTCTGCGAATATCTTCTTGCAATGCTCGCACTTGTCTCTGCAGCTCTCTAACCTCGGGTGTTACAACACCAGCTCTTCCGCCACGTTCCCTTCGTGGAGGCATTTTCGCGATGCGCGCTGAAACCCTAGCCACGGTCCTGGTGCAAACTGCCTCACAGTCGGCGATCTGTTTACACACTCAAGAACTCCTGCTCTGATACCACTTGATGAAGGGTGCTCCCCTTAATACCACAAACACATAACAGAAATAGAGAAACAACAACAATATGCAAGAACAGAAAATTGGCTTCTTATTATCTCCACAAATGTGAAATTACAAACTTTCAGAATTACAATATGCAAAGCCACATGGGCATTCCCTTACAATATTCTGCAGGACAAAGCCTCGAATCAATACCCAGATCTACTACCCAGAACTATTCTGAACTGCCTAAGACAATAATACAGCCTTCCTTATATAGGCAATTTTCCACCGCCTGGGAAGGTTCCAGAATTTTAGCCAATAAGGCCGACCAAACTTAGAATTATTTTTTTATTTTACATTTCATTACATCATAGTCGGCTCAAAATAAATTTTGAAACCCGAACAGAAATTTTGAAAAAATCATTTTCCGCCATTTCAGGTGACCGGACTTCCGAAGACCATAAGTCATCACCAGTTGACCCGATTGACTATTGTAACCCCATTTCGGAAAGGGCGCGAGGAGCTCTACAACGCCTGAATTAAGCAAGCTTCATTCAGCCCAAAATTCGACCTCATCCGGGGCCTCTAAAGCCTTCAAAACTGAGTTCGAAGTTTCTGTACCCTGCTGCCAATACCGAAAATCTTCAATATCTTCCAATATACACTTGATCTGGAAATGAAACTTTACTGGCAGACTTATATGACCAAAATGAACCTCCAAGAAAGAAATCAGATCATTCTGAGCACATACGAAAATTACCAAAAATAGTAACTTTCCATAAATAGCAGCTCTGCACAAAATAACCCTTATTGAATATAAAAACATAAATATTTTTGGGCGATGCAAGATTGCTCTTACACCCAGGATGCTCCTGCATCAGACACCCGGGGTAATTTGAGAAGTGACCCTGTCACGACTCAGGTGTGTAGAGGAAAACCAAGATGGTTAACCTCCTCCTTTGTTAGCCATGACGAGTCTTCAACAGGTCGTCCTTTCCACTTGACCAGATATTCTTCATATGTCCTGTTCCTTGTGCTTCTGCCAACACGACTATCCAGTATATCTTCAATCTCCTTAGTGTCTAAACTAGTTGCTGGAATACTCCACTGTGCTGCTGTGATCTCATCTTCAACACCTCCTTCATGATACTCTGTCAGGTCTGAAATGTTAAACACTGGTGAAATATTTAGCTCAGTAGGCAATTCTACCTTATATGCGTTTCCTGAATCATGTTTCTTCAGTATCCTACATGGTCCAAACTTCTTCATTTTCAGCTTGTTATATGTACCAACTGGAAACCGCTCCTTCCGCAAATGAACCATGACTTCATCACCAACTTGAAATTCCTTATACCTCCTTTTCTCATCTGCCTTAGCCTTATACTGTGCATTCATCTTGGTAATATGCTTCCTCACCTCCTCATGGATGTTCTTCAAGTGTTCTGCAAAATCCTCAGCTTCAGCACTACTTATTTCTCCTTTATCTATCTTCCTCAATTCAGATGCATTTCTTGGACTACTTCCATATACAATCTGGAATGGTGATTTACCAGTGCTCCTGTTGACAGAATTATTGTATGCAAATTCTGCCTGTGGTAAAATCAAATCCCATCCTGTTGGCTTATCTCCAACCAAACATCTCAGCAAATTTCTCAAACTCCTATTCACCACCTCTGTCTGTCCATCAGTCTGTGGATGATGTGATGAACTAAACTTCAAATCTGTCTTCAACTTCTTCCACAATGTACGCCAGAAATATCCAACAAACTTAGTGTCCCGATCTGAAAACTATGGTCTTTGGCAAACCATGTAGTCTCACTACCTCTCTGAAAAACAATTCTGCTACATGAACAGCATCAGTAGTCTTCTTGCAGGGAATGAAATGTGCCATCTTTGAAAATCTATCAACTACCACAAAAATTGAATCGTGTCCCCGCTGTGTCCTCGGTAAACCAAGAACAAAGTCCATGCTGATATCCTCCCAAGGCTTCTCTGGTACAGATAATGGCTGATACAACCCTGTATTCTGCTTCACTCCTTTTGCCATCTGACATACTCTGCAACTCTGTACAAACTTCTTCACATCTCGCTGCAACTGTGGCCAATAATAATTCTCACTAACCAAACCAACGGTTTTATCACGACCAAAGTGTCCAGCCAATCCTCCACTATGCTTCTCCTTGATGAGATTCTCCCTCATAGAACTTCGTGGAATGCACAATTGACTCCCTTTGAATAGCATATCGTCCTGGATGATGAAATCCAGCCATTTCGTCCTGTCTAGAGTAACAGGTTCTGTACAAGCTTTCCAAGCTTCACCAAAATCAGGATCCTCTGGATACAAATTCTTGAGTTCCTTGAACCCAACCACTTCAATCTGCATTTCTGTCAGCAATAGTTGCCTTCTGCTAAGAGCATCTGCAACCCTATTAGACTTTCCACTCCTGTGTTTCAAAACAAATGTATAACTCTGCAAAAACTCAACCCATTTCAAATGCCTTTGATTCAACTTTCCTTGACTATTCAAATATTGCAAAGCTTGATGATCAGTATACAAAACAAACTCCTTAGGAAGCAGATAATGCCTCCACTTTTTCAATGCCTGAACTATAGCATAAAATTCCTGATCATAAACAGAATATTTCCTCTTGGCATCATTTAACTTCTCACTGAAATACGCAACAGGTTTACCTTCTTGGCTCATAACAGCTCCTATTGTAGTACCACTAGCATCACAATCTACTTGAAACACCTTATTAAAATCTGGAAGTGCTAAAACAGGTTGTTCTGTAACTTTTTGTTTCAATAATTGAAAACTCTTTTCTGCCCCATTAGTCCACTTAAACTCTTTTCTATCCCCTCTCATTGTTTCAGTCAAGGGTCCACAAATACTGCTAAAATTTCGGATAAACTTTCTGTAAAAGCTAGCTAGACCATGAAAAGATCTTACCTCAGTAGCATTCCTTGGAGTAGGCCATTCAAGGATAGCCTGTACCTTCTCTGGGTCCATTTTTAGACCTTCTCCTGAAACTACAAACCCCAAATACACCAACTCTTTCTTCACAAAACTGCACTTCTTCAAATTAATCAACAATTTCTCTTCTCTCAGCTTCTCAAATACCATACGAATATGCATCATATGCTCCTCCAATGTCTTACTAAAGATCAGAATACCATCTAGGTAAACAATGACAAACTTACCTAGAAATTCTTTCAGAACCTCGTTCATGAGCCGCATGAAAGTGCTCGGTGCATTGGTTAGCCCAAAAGGCATGACTAACCACTCATACAGTCCTTCCTTTGTCTTGAAGGCAGTCTTCCATTCATCTCCTTCTCTGATCCGAATCTGATGATATCCACTTTTTAGATCTATCTTTGAAAAATACACAGCTCCACTCAAACAGTCCATAATATCATCCATTCGTGGCAATGGAAACCTGTACTTGATTGTGATCTTGTTTATTGCCCTAGAATCTGTACACATCCTCCATTCTCCATTCTTTTTTGGTGCTAATACTGCTGGTACAGCACAGGGACTTAGACTCTCACGGATCAATCCTTTCTGTAACAGTTCATGTACTTGTCTGTTCAACTCCTCACTTTCTGCAGGTGTCATTCTGTGTGCTGCCTTATTCGGCAAACTCGCTCCTGGGATCAAATCCATTTGATGACTGATCTTCCTCACTGGTGGTAATCTATCAGGCACGTTATCGGATACAATATCCTGAAACTCATTCAACAAATCTGCAACTTCTACAGGAACATCTTCTACTTCCTCTTTACCAGCTTTTGGAATTAAAGCAAAACATACATGCTCATGCCTCATACCATCTAGGAAATTTCTTCCATCAACAAAAGTTATCCTTGCATTACCACATACCTTTTCTTCGGTCTCCTTCAATGGCTTTAGCTTATGTCGCACTCCATCCTTTGTCAGGGAATAGGTATTCGCACGGCCATCATGTACAGCACATCTGTCAAACTGCCATGGTCTACCCAACAACATATGACATGCATCCATAGATATGATATCACATAGTACCTCGTCTTGGTACCCACCGATCTTGAACTTCACTAGGCATTGTTCATTGACCATGACCTTGTGGTCATCCTGTACCCAGGCAATCCGATATGGATGTGGGTGTTTCTGTCTCTTGAGCTTCAACTTTGTCACCATCTCTTCTGACACCAAATTGTCAGTGCTTCCACTATCGATAATCACATCACAACATTTACCTTCACACTTGCACCTGGTGCGAAACAAGCTCCTCCTTTGCTCAGGTTCATTCTCACCACTCAACAGGACTCTTCTGTTAATCAACGTTTCTCCTCTTTCAGCATCTTCAGAATTTGATGATCTGGCATCTTCATCTACATGTGCAACTCTGGCCTGGCCTTCATTTCTCCTGTCTGTTCTACCTTGGCGCTGAGGACATTCAAATGCCCTATGACCTTCTTCTCCACAGTGAAAACATGTTCCACGGAAGCCACCTCTTCCAGATCCTTGTCCTCTTCCTCTTCCTCTCTGATCTCTATTATTCTGATCCTGGAAGCGATTGGAATTATTTCCTCGCTGATTCTGACTGCTACTGGCCTCATCCTTCTTTTTCGGATCTTCATTTCGGCCACCATATGACCGTCCACCAGATCGTCCACCGCGACCTCTTCCGTTTTGTCTGCTCTCAAACTTCTTGTTCAGCTTTTCCTCTACTTTTAGGGCAAACTGGTATGCCTCCTCAATACTGTTCATTCGAACCAGATTCAGCTCCTCCTGAATGCTTGGCCTTAACCCATTAAGGTATCGGGCAACTTTTTCCTTGTCAGCTTCTGCATGGCCTGTTCTGATGAGAAGTCGATAGAACTCCTCTGTATACTCCTGAACAGATCTTCCTGCTTGCTTCAAACTCTGCATTTTCTTCAGTAGGTCAAGCTCATAATCAACAGGAATGAACTGCCGCTTCAATTTATCCACCATCCGATCCCATCTTGTGATTTTATCTTTCCCTCTTCTATTTCGCTCCAATTGAATTTCTTGCCACCAGATCTTCGCATGACCTTTCAGTCTGGCTTTCGCAAATTTGACCCTATCAGGATCCTCAACATCTTCATACTCAAAATATTCCTCACATTCATTGATCCAGTCGATCAATTCCTCTGGGTTAAGATTTCCAGAAAATGTAGGAACCTCAATCTTAGGTCTTTTCCCAATCTTGGAAATGGCCCGAAAAAGTCTTTCTTCCTCATGGTTCACAATTTCAACTTCTCCTTCTTGATATTCTTCTTCGGCTTCATCCTCGCTTTCGTCTCTGACATTAAGATTCATTCCTCTGCGAATATCTTCTTGCAATGCTCGCACTTGTCTCTGCAGCTCTCTAACCTCGGGTGTTACAACACCAGCTCTTCCGCCACGTTCCCTTCGTGGAGGCATTTTCGCGATGCGCGCTGAAACCCTAGCCACGGTCCTGGTGCAAACTGCCTCACAGTCGGCGATCTGTTTACACACTCAAGAACTCCTGCTCTGATACCACTTGATGAAGGGTGCTCCCCTTAATACCACAAACACATAACAGAAATAGAGAAACAACAACAATATGCAAGAACAGAAAATTGGCTTCTTATTATCTCCACAAATGTGAAATTACAAACTTTCAGAATTACAATATGCAAAGCCACATGGGCATTCCCTTACAATATTCTGCAGGACAAAGCCTCGAATCAATACCCAGATCTACTACCCAGAACTATTCTGAACTGCCTAAGACAATAATACAGCCTTCCTTATATAGGCAATTTTCCACCGCCTGGGAAGGTTCCAGAATTTTAGCCAATAAGGCCGACCAAACTTAGAATTATTTTTTTATTTTACATTTCATTACATCATAGTCGGCTCAAAATAAATTTTGAAACCCGAACAGAAATTTTGAAAAAATCATTTTCCGCCATTTCAGGTGACCGGACTTCCGAAGACCATAAGTCATCACCAGTTGACCCGATTGACTATTGTAACCCCATTTCGGAAAGGGCGCGAGGAGCTCTACAACGCCTGAATTAAGCAAGCTTCATTCAGCCCAAAATTCGACCTCATCCGGGGCCTCTAAAGCCTTCAAAACTGAGTTCGAAGTTTCTGTACCCTGCTGCCAATACCGAAAATCTTCAATATCTTCCAATATACACTTGATCTGGAAATGAAACTTTACTGGCAGACTTATATGACCAAAATGAACCTCCAAGAAAGAAATCAGATCATTCTGAGCACATACGAAAATTACCAAAAATAGTAACTTTCCATAAATAGCAGCTCTGCACAAAATAACCCTTATTGAATATAAAAACATAAATATTTTTGGGCGATGCAAGATTGCTCTTACACCCAGGATGCTCCTGCATCAGACACCCGGGGTAATTTGAGAAGTGACCCTGTCACGACTCAGGTGTGTAGAGGAAAACCAAGATGGTTAACCTCCTCCTTTGTTAGCCATGACGAGTCTTCAACAGGTCGTCCTTTCCACTTGACCAGATATTCTTCATATGTCCTGTTCCTTGTGCTTCTGCCAACACGACTATCCAGTATATCTTCAATCTCCTTAGTGTCTAAACTAGTTGCTGGAATACTCCACTGTGCTGCTGTGATCTCATCTTCAACACCTCCTTCATGATACTCTGTCAGGTCTGAAATGTTAAACACTGGTGAAATATTTAGCTCAGTAGGCAATTCTACCTTATATGCGTTTCCTGAATCATGTTTCTTCAGTATCCTACATGGTCCAAACTTCTTCATTTTCAGCTTGTTATATGTACCAACTGGAAACCGCTCCTTCCGCAAATGAACCATGACTTCATCACCAACTTGAAATTCCTTATACCTCCTTTTCTCATCTGCCTTAGCCTTATACTGTGCATTCATCTTGGTAATATGCTTCCTCACCTCCTCATGGATGTTCTTCAAGTGTTCTGCAAAATCCTCAGCTTCAGCACTACTTATTTCTCCTTTATCTATCTTCCTCAATTCAGATGCATTTCTTGGACTACTTCCATATACAATCTGGAATGGTGATTTACCAGTGCTCCTGTTGACAGAATTATTGTATGCAAATTCTGCCTGTGGTAAAATCAAATCCCATCCTGTTGGCTTATCTCCAACCAAACATCTCAGCAAATTTCTCAAACTCCTATTCACCACCTCTGTCTGTCCATCAGTCTGTGGATGATGTGATGAACTAAACTTCAAATCTGTCTTCAACTTCTTCCACAATGTACGCCAGAAATATCCAACAAACTTAGTGTCCCGATCTGAAACTATGGTCTTTGGCAAACCATGTAGTCTCACTACCTCTCTGAAAAACAATTCTGCTACGATGAACAGCATCAGTAGTCTTCTTGCAGGGAATGAAATGTGCCATCTTTGAAAATCTATCAACTACCACAAAAATTGAATCGTGTCCCCGCTGTGTCCTCGGTAAACCAAGAACAAAGTCCATGCTGATATCCTCCCAAGGCTTCTCTGGTACAGATAATGGCTGATACAACCCTGTATTCTGCTTCACTCCTTTTGCCATCTGACATACTCTGCAACTCTGTACAAACTTCTTCACATCTCGCTGCAACTGTGGCCAATAATAATTCTCACTAACCAAACCAACGGTTTTATCACGACCAAAGTGTCCAGCCAATCCTCCACTATGCTTCTCCTTGATGAGATTCTCCCTCATAGAACTTCGTGGAATGCACAATTGACTCCCTTTGAATAGCATATCGTCCTGGATGATGAAATCCAGCCATTTCGTCCTGTCTAGAGTAACAGGTTCTGTACAAGCTTTCCAAGCTTCACCAAAATCAGGATCCTCTGGATACAAATTCTTGAGTTCCTTGAACCCAACCACTTCAATCTGCATTTCTGTCAGCAATAGTTGCCTTCTGCTAAGAGCATCTGCAACCCTATTAGACTTTCCACTCCTGTGTTTCAAAACAAATGTATAACTCTGCAAAAACTCAACCCATTTCAAATGCCTTTGATTCAACTTTCCTTGACTATTCAAATATTGCAAAGCTTGATGATCAGTATACAAAACAAACTCCTTAGGAAGCAGATAATGCCTCCACTTTTTCAATGCCTGAACTATAGCATAAAATTCCTGATCATAAACAGAATATTTCCTCTTGGCATCATTTAACTTCTCACTGAAATACGCAACAGGTTTACCTTCTTGGCTCATAACAGCTCCTATTGTAGTACCACTAGCATCACAATCTACTTGAAACACCTTATTAAAATCTGGAAGTGCTAAAACAGGTTGTTCTGTAACTTTTTGTTTCAATAATTGAAAACTCTTTTCTGCCCCATTAGTCCACTTAAACTCTTTTCTATCCCCTCTCATTGTTTCAGTCAAGGGTCCACAAATACTGCTAAAATTTCGGATAAACTTTCTGTAAAAGCTAGCTAGACCATGAAAAGATCTTACCTCAGTAGCATTCCTTGGAGTAGGCCATTCAAGGATAGCCTGTACCTTCTCTGGGTCCATTTTTAGACCTTCTCCTGAAACTACAAACCCCAAATACACCAACTCTTTCTTCACAAAACTGCACTTCTTCAAATTAATCAACAATTTCTCTTCTCTCAGCTTCTCAAATACCATACGAATATGCATCATATGCTCCTCCAATGTCTTACTAAAGATCAGAATATCATCTAGGTAAACAATGACAAACTTACCTAGAAATTCTTTCAGAACCTCGTTCATGAGCCGCATGAAAGTGCTCGGTGCATTGGTTAGCCCAAAAGGCATGACTAACCACTCATACAGTCCTTCCTTTGTCTTGAAGGCAGTCTTCCATTCATCTCCTTCTCTGATCCGAATCTGATGATATCCACTTTTTAGATCTATCTTTGAAAAATACACAGCTCCACTCAAACAGTCCATAATATCATCCATTCGTGGCAATGGAAACCTGTACTTGATTGTGATCTTGTTTATTGCCCTAGAATCTGTACACATCCTCCATTCTCCATTCTTTTTTGGTGCTAATACTGCTGGTACAGCACAGGGACTTAGACTCTCACGGATCAATCCTTTCTGTAACAGTTCATGTACTTGTCTGTTCAACTCCTCACTTTCTGCAGGTGTCATTCTGTGTGCTGCCTTATTCGGCAAACTCGCTCCTGGGATCAAATCCATTTGATGACTGATCTTCCTCACTGGTGGTAATCTATCAGGCACGTTATCGGATACAATATCCTGAAACTCATTCAACAAATCTGCAACTTCTACAGGAACATCTTCTACTTCCTCTTTACCAGCTTTTGGAATTAAAGCAAAACATACATGCTCATGCCTCATACCATCTAGGAAATTTCTTCCATCAACAAAAGTTATCCTTGCATTACCACATACCTTTTCTTCGGTCTCCTTCAATGGCTTTAGCTTATGTCGCACTCCATCCTTTGTCAGGGAATAGGTATTCGCACGGCCATCATGTACAGCACATCTGTCAAACTGCCATGGTCTACCCAACAACATATGACATGCATCCATAGATATGATATCACATAGTACCTCGTCTTGGTACCCACCGATCTTGAACTTCACTAGGCATTGTTCATTGACCATGACCTTGTGGTCATCCTGTACCCAGGCAATCCGATATGGATGTGGGTGTTTCTGTCTCTTGAGCTTCAACTTTGTCACCATCTCTTCTGACACCAAATTGTCAGTGCTTCCACTATCGATAATCACATCACAACATTTACCTTCACACTTGCACCTGGTGCGAAACAAGCTCCTCCTTTGCTCAGGTTCATTCTCACCACTCAACAGGACTCTTCTGTTAATCAACGTTTCTCCTCTTTCAGCATCTTCAGAATTTGATGATCTGGCATCTTCATCTACATGTGCAACTCTGGCCTGGCCTTCATTTCTCCTGTCTGTTCTACCTTGGCGCTGAGGACATTCAAATGCCCTATGACCTTCTTCTCCACAGTGAAAACATGTTCCACGGAAGCCACCTCTTCCAGATCCTTGTCCTCTTCCTCTTCCTCTCTGATCTCTATTATTCTGATCCTGGAAGCGATTGGAATTATTTCCTCGCTGATTCTGACTGCTACTGGCCTCATCCTTCTTTTTCGGATCTTCATTTCGGCCACCATATGACCGTCCACCAGATCGTCCACCGCGACCTCTTCCGTTTTGTCTGCTCTCAAACTTCTTGTTCAGCTTTTCCTCTACTTTTAGGGCAAACTGGTATGCCTCCTCAATACTGTTCATTCGAACCAGATTCAGCTCCTCCTGAATGCTTGGCCTTAACCCATTAAGGTATCGGGCAACTTTTTCCTTGTCAGCTTCTGCATGGCCTGTTCTGATGAGAAGTCGATAGAACTCCTCTGTATACTCCTGAACAGATCTTCCTGCTTGCTTCAAACTCTGCATTTTCTTCAGTAGGTCAAGCTCATAATCAACAGGAATGAACTGCCGCTTCAATTTATCCACCATCCGATCCCATCTTGTGATTTTATCTTTCCCTCTTCTATTTCGCTCCAATTGAATTTCTTGCCACCAGATCTTCGCATGACCTTTCAGTCTGGCTTTCGCAAATTTGACCCTATCAGGATCCTCAACATCTTCATACTCAAAATATTCCTCACATTCATTGATCCAGTCGATCAATTCCTCTGGGTTAAGATTTCCAGAAAATGTAGGAACCTCAATCTTAGGTCTTTTCCCAATCTTGGAAATGGCCCGAAAAAGTCTTTCTTCCTCATGGTTCACAATTTCAACTTCTCCTTCTTGATATTCTTCTTCGGCTTCATCCTCGCTTTCGTCTCTGACATTAAGATTCATTCCTCTGCGAATATCTTCTTGCAATGCTCGCACTTGTCTCTGCAGCTCTCTAACCTCGGGTGTTACAACACCAGCTCTTCCGCCACGTTCCCTTCGTGGAGGCATTTTCGCGATGCGCGCTGAAACCCTAGCCACGGTCCTGGTGCAAACTGCCTCACAGTCGGCGATCTGTTTACACACTCAAGAACTCCTGCTCTGATACCACTTGATGAAGGGTGCTCCCCTTAATACCACAAACACATAACAGAAATAGAGAAACAACAACAATATGCAAGAACAGAAAATTGGCTTCTTATTATCTCCACAAATGTGAAATTACAAACTTTCAGAATTACAATATGCAAAGCCACATGGGCATTCCCTTACAATATTCTGCAGGACAAAGCCTCGAATCAATACCCAGATCTACTACCCAGAACTATTCTGAACTGCCTAAGACAATAATACAGCCTTCCTTATATAGGCAATTTTCCACCGCCTGGGAAGGTTCCAGAATTTTAGCCAATAAGGCCGACCAAACTTAGAATTATTTTTTTATTTTACATTTCATTACATCATAGTCGGCTCAAAATAAATTTTGAAACCCGAACAGAAATTTTGAAAAAATCATTTTCCGCCATTTCAGGTGACCGGACTTCCGAAGACCATAAGTCATCACCAGTTGACCCGATTGACTATTGTAACCCCATTTCGGAAAGGGCGCGAGGAGCTCTACAACGCCTGAATTAAGCAAGCTTCATTCAGCCCAAAATTCGACCTCATCCGGGGCCTCTAAAGCCTTCAAAACTGAGTTCGAAGTTTCTGTACCCTGCTGCCAATACCGAAAATCTTCAATATCTTCCAATATACACTTGATCTGGAAATGAAACTTTACTGGCAGACTTATATGACCAAAATGAACCTCCAAGAAAGAAATCAGATCATTCTGAGCACATACGAAAATTACCAAAAATAGTAACTTTCCATAAATAGCAGCTCTGCACAAAATAACCCTTATTGAATATAAAAACATAAATATTTTTGGGCGATGCAAGATTGCTCTTACACCCAGGATGCTCCTGCATCAGACACCCGGGGTAATTTGAGAAGTGACCCTGTCACGACTCAGGTGTGTAGAGGAAAACCAAGATGGTTAACCTCCTCCTTTGTTAGCCATGACGAGTCTTCAACAGGTCGTCCTTTCCACTTGACCAGATATTCTTCATATGTCCTGTTCCTTGTGCTTCTGCCAACACGACTATCCAGTATATCTTCAATCTCCTTAGTGTCTAAACTAGTTGCTGGAATACTCCACTGTGCTGCTGTGATCTCATCTTCAACACCTCCTTCATGATACTCTGTCAGGTCTGAAATGTTAAACACTGGTGAAATATTTAGCTCAGTAGGCAATTCTACCTTATATGCGTTTCCTGAATCATGTTTCTTCAGTATCCTACATGGTCCAAACTTCTTCATTTTCAGCTTGTTATATGTACCAACTGGAAACCGCTCCTTCCGCAAATGAACCATGACTTCATCACCAACTTGAAATTCCTTATACCTCCTTTTCTCATCTGCCTTAGCCTTATACTGTGCATTCATCTTGGTAATATGCTTCCTCACCTCCTCATGGATGTTCTTCAAGTGTTCTGCAAAATCCTCAGCTTCAGCACTACTTATTTCTCCTTTATCTATCTTCCTCAATTCAGATGCATTTCTTGGACTACTTCCATATACAATCTGGAATGGTGATTTACCAGTGCTCCTGTTGACAGAATTATTGTATGCAAATTCTGCCTGTGGTAAAATCAAATCCCATCCTGTTGGCTTATCTCCAACCAAACATCTCAGCAAATTTCTCAAACTCCTATTCACCACCTCTGTCTGTCCATCAGTCTGTGGATGATGTGATGAACTAAACTTCAAATCTGTCTTCAACTTCTTCCACAATGTACGCCAGAAATATCCAACAAACTTAGTGTCCCGATCTGAAACTATGGTCTTTGGCAAACCATGTAGTCTCACTACCTCTCTGAAAAACAATTCTGCTACATGAACAGCATCAGTAGTCTTCTTGCAGGGAATGAAATGTGCCATCTTTGAAAATCTATCAACTACCACAAAAATTGAATCGTGTCCCCGCTGTGTCCTCGGTAAACCAAGAACAAAGTCCATGCTGATATCCTCCCAAGGCTTCTCTGGTACAGATAATGGCTGATACAACCCTGTATTCTGCTTCACTCCTTTTGCCATCTGACATACTCTGCAACTCTGTACAAACTTCTTCACATCTCGCTGCAACTGTGGCCAATAATAATTCTCACTAACCAAACCAACGGTTTTATCACGACCAAAGTGTCCAGCCAATCCTCCACTATGCTTCTCCTTGATGAGATTCTCCCTCATAGAACTTCGTGGAATGCACAATTGACTCCCTTTGAATAGCATATCGTCCTGGATGATGAAATCCAGCCATTTCGTCCTGTCTAGAGTAACAGGTTCTGTACAAGCTTTCCAAGCTTCACCAAAATCAGGATCCTCTGGATACAAATTCTTGAGTTCCTTGAACCCAACCACTTCAATCTGCATTTCTGTCAGCAATAGTTGCCTTCTGCTAAGAGCATCTGCAACCCTATTAGACTTTCCACTCCTGTGTTTCAAAACAAATGTATAACTCTGCAAAAACTCAACCCATTTCAAATGCCTTTGATTCAACTTTCCTTGACTATTCAAATATTGCAAAGCTTGATGATCAGTATACAAAACAAACTCCTTAGGAAGCAGATAATGCCTCCACTTTTTCAATGCCTGAACTATAGCATAAAATTCCTGATCATAAACAGAATATTTCCTCTTGGCATCATTTAACTTCTCACTGAAATACGCAACAGGTTTACCTTCTTGGCTCATAACAGCTCCTATTGTAGTACCACTAGCATCACAATCTACTTGAAACACCTTATTAAAATCTGGAAGTGCTAAAACAGGTTGTTCTGTAACTTTTTGTTTCAATAATTGAAAACTCTTTTCTGCCCCATTAGTCCACTTAAACTCTTTTCTATCCCCTCTCATTGTTTCAGTCAAGGGTCCACAAATACTGCTAAAATTTCGGATAAACTTTCTGTAAAAGCTAGCTAGACCATGAAAAGATCTTACCTCAGTAGCATTCCTTGGAGTAGGCCATTCAAGGATAGCCTGTACCTTCTCTGGGTCCATTTTTAGACCTTCTCCTGAAACTACAAACCCCAAATACACCAACTCTTTCTTCACAAAACTGCACTTCTTCAAATTAATCAACAATTTCTCTTCTCTCAGCTTCTCAAATACCATACGAATATGCATCATATGCTCCTCCAATGTCTTACTAAAGATCAGAATATCATCTAGGTAAACAATGACAAACTTACCTAGAAATTCTTTCAGAACCTCGTTCATGAGCCGCATGAAAGTGCTCGGTGCATTGGTTAGCCCAAAAGGCATGACTAACCACTCATACAGTCCTTCCTTTGTCTTGAAGGCAGTCTTCCATTCATCTCCTTCTCTGATCCGAATCTGATGATATCCACTTTTTAGATCTATCTTTGAAAAATACACAGCTCCACTCAAACAGTCCATAATATCATCCATTCGTGGCAATGGAAACCTGTACTTGATTGTGATCTTGTTTATTGCCCTAGAATCTGTACACATCCTCCATTCTCCATTCTTTTTTGGTGCTAATACTGCTGGTACAGCACAGGGACTTAGACTCTCACGGATCAATCCTTTCTGTAACAGTTCATGTACTTGTCTGTTCAACTCCTCACTTTCTGCAGGTGTCATTCTGTGTGCTGCCTTATTCGGCAAACTCGCTCCTGGGATCAAATCCATTTGATGACTGATCTTCCTCACTGGTGGTAATCTATCAGGCACGTTATCGGATACAATATCCTGAAACTCATTCAACAAATCTGCAACTTCTACAGGAACATCTTCTACTTCCTCTTTACCAGCTTTTGGAATTAAAGCAAAACATACATGCTCATGCCTCATACCATCTAGGAAATTTCTTCCATCAACAAAAGTTATCCTTGCATTACCACATACCTTTTCTTCGGTCTCCTTCAATGGCTTTAGCTTATGTCGCACTCCATCCTTTGTCAGGGAATAGGTATTCGCACGGCCATCATGTACAGCACATCTGTCAAACTGCCATGGTCTACCCAACAACATATGACATGCATCCATAGATATGATATCACATAGTACCTCGTCTTGGTACCCACCGATCTTGAACTTCACTAGGCATTGTTCATTGACCATGACCTTGTGGTCATCCTGTACCCAGGCAATCCGATATGGATGTGGGTGTTTCTGTCTCTTGAGCTTCAACTTTGTCACCATCTCTTCTGACACCAAATTGTCAGTGCTTCCACTATCGATAATCACATCACAACATTTACCTTCACACTTGCACCTGGTGCGAAACAAGCTCCTCCTTTGCTCAGGTTCATTCTCACCACTCAACAGGACTCTTCTGTTAATCAACGTTTCTCCTCTTTCAGCATCTTCAGAATTTGATGATCTGGCATCTTCATCTACATGTGCAACTCTGGCCTGGCCTTCATTTCTCCTGTCTGTTCTACCTTGGCGCTGAGGACATTCAAATGCCCTATGACCTTCTTCTCCACAGTGAAAACATGTTCCACGGAAGCCACCTCTTCCAGATCCTTGTCCTCTTCCTCTTCCTCTCTGATCTCTATTATTCTGATCCTGGAAGCGATTGGAATTATTTCCTCGCTGATTCTGACTGCTACTGGCCTCATCCTTCTTTTTCGGATCTTCATTTCGGCCACCATATGACCGTCCACCAGATCGTCCACCGCGACCTCTTCCGTTTTGTCTGCTCTCAAACTTCTTGTTCAGCTTTTCCTCTACTTTTAGGGCAAACTGGTATGCCTCCTCAATACTGTTCATTCGAACCAGATTCAGCTCCTCCTGAATGCTTGGCCTTAACCCATTAAGGTATCGGGCAACTTTTTCCTTGTCAGCTTCTGCATGGCCTGTTCTGATGAGAAGTCGATAGAACTCCTCTGTATACTCCTGAACAGATCTTCCTGCTTGCTTCAAACTCTGCATTTTCTTCAGTAGGTCAAGCTCATAATCAACAGGAATGAACTGCCGCTTCAATTTATCCACCATCCGATCCCATCTTGTGATTTTATCTTTCCCTCTTCTATTTCGCTCCAATTGAATTTCTTGCCACCAGATCTTCGCATGACCTTTCAGTCTGGCTTTCGCAAATTTGACCCTATCAGGATCCTCAACATCTTCATACTCAAAATATTCCTCACATTCATTGATCCAGTCGATCAATTCCTCTGGGTTAAGATTTCCAGAAAATGTAGGAACCTCAATCTTAGGTCTTTTCCCAATCTTGGAAATGGCCCGAAAAAGTCTTTCTTCCTCATGGTTCACAATTTCAACTTCTCCTTCTTGATATTCTTCTTCGGCTTCATCCTCGCTTTCGTCTCTGACATTAAGATTCATTCCTCTGCGAATATCTTCTTGCAATGCTCGCACTTGTCTCTGCAGCTCTCTAACCTCGGGTGTTACAACACCAGCTCTTCCGCCACGTTCCCTTCGTGGAGGCATTTTCGCGATGCGCGCTGAAACCCTAGCCACGGTCCTGGTGCAAACTGCCTCACAGTCGGCGATCTGTTTACACACTCAAGAACTCCTGCTCTGATACCACTTGATGAAGGGTGCTCCCCTTAATACCACAAACACATAACAGAAATAGAGAAACAACAACAATATGCAAGAACAGAAAATTGGCTTCTTATTATCTCCACAAATGTGAAATTACAAACTTTCAGAATTACAATATGCAAAGCCACATGGGCATTCCCTTACAATATTCTGCAGGACAAAGCCTCGAATCAATACCCAGATCTACTACCCAGAACTATTCTGAACTGCCTAAGACAATAATACAGCCTTCCTTATATAGGCAATTTTCCACCGCCTGGGAAGGTTCCAGAATTTTAGCCAATAAGGCCGACCAAACTTAGAATTATTTTTTTATTTTACATTTCATTACATCATAGTCGGCTCAAAATAAATTTTGAAACCCGAACAGAAATTTTGAAAAAATCATTTTCCGCCATTTCAGGTGACCGGACTTCCGAAGACCATAAGTCATCACCAGTTGACCCGATTGACTATTGTAACCCCATTTCGGAAAGGGCGCGAGGAGCTCTACAACGCCTGAATTAAGCAAGCTTCATTCAGCCCAAAATTCGACCTCATCCGGGGCCTCTAAAGCCTTCAAAACTGAGTTCGAAGTTTCTGTACCCTGCTGCCAATACCGAAAATCTTCAATATCTTCCAATATACACTTGATCTGGAAATGAAACTTTACTGGCAGACTTATATGACCAAAATGAACCTCCAAGAAAGAAATCAGATCATTCTGAGCACATACGAAAATTACCAAAAATAGTAACTTTCCATAAATAGCAGCTCTGCACAAAATAACCCTTATTGAATATAAAAACATAAATATTTTTGGGCGATGCAAGATTGCTCTTACACCCAGGATGCTCCTGCATCAGACACCCGGGGTAATTTGAGAAGTGACCCTGTCACGACTCAGGTGTGTAGAGGAAAACCAAGATGGTTAACCTCCTCCTTTGTTAGCCATGACGAGTCTTCAACAGGTCGTCCTTTCCACTTGACCAGATATTCTTCATATGTCCTGTTCCTTGTGCTTCTGCCAACACGACTATCCAGTATATCTTCAATCTCCTTAGTGTCTAAACTAGTTGCTGGAATACTCCACTGTGCTGCTGTGATCTCATCTTCAACACCTCCTTCATGATACTCTGTCAGGTCTGAAATGTTAAACACTGGTGAAATATTTAGCTCAGTAGGCAATTCTACCTTATATGCGTTTCCTGAATCATGTTTCTTCAGTATCCTACATGGTCCAAACTTCTTCATTTTCAGCTTGTTATATGTACCAACTGGAAACCGCTCCTTCCGCAAATGAACCATGACTTCATCACCAACTTGAAATTCCTTATACCTCCTTTTCTCATCTGCCTTAGCCTTATACTGTGCATTCATCTTGGTAATATGCTTCCTCACCTCCTCATGGATGTTCTTCAAGTGTTCTGCAAAATCCTCAGCTTCAGCACTACTTATTTCTCCTTTATCTATCTTCCTCAATTCAGATGCATTTCTTGGACTACTTCCATATACAATCTGGAATGGTGATTTACCAGTGCTCCTGTTGACAGAATTATTGTATGCAAATTCTGCCTGTGGTAAAATCAAATCCCATCCTGTTGGCTTATCTCCAACCAAACATCTCAGCAAATTTCTCAAACTCCTATTCACCACCTCTGTCTGTCCATCAGTCTGTGGATGATGTGATGAACTAAACTTCAAATCTGTCTTCAACTTCTTCCACAATGTACGCCAGAAATATCCAACAAACTTAGTGTCCCGATCTGAAACTATGGTCTTTGGCAAACCATGTAGTCTCACTACCTCTCTGAAAAACAATTCTGCTACATGAACAGCATCAGTAGTCTTCTTGCAGGGAATGAAATGTGCCATCTTTGAAAATCTATCAACTACCACAAAAATTGAATCGTGTCCCCGCTGTGTCCTCGGTAAACCAAGAACAAAGTCCATGCTGATATCCTCCCAAGGCTTCTCTGGTACAGATAATGGCTGATACAACCCTGTATTCTGCTTCACTCCTTTTGCCATCTGACATACTCTGCAACTCTGTACAAACTTCTTCACATCTCGCTGCAACTGTGGCCAATAATAATTCTCACTAACCAAACCAACGGTTTTATCACGACCAAAGTGTCCAGCCAATCCTCCACTATGCTTCTCCTTGATGAGATTCTCCCTCATAGAACTTCGTGGAATGCACAATTGACTCCCTTTGAATAGCATATCGTCCTGGATGATGAAATCCAGCCATTTCGTCCTGTCTAGAGTAACAGGTTCTGTACAAGCTTTCCAAGCTTCACCAAAATCAGGATCCTCTGGATACAAATTCTTGAGTTCCTTGAACCCAACCACTTCAATCTGCATTTCTGTCAGCAATAGTTGCCTTCTGCTAAGAGCATCTGCAACCCTATTAGACTTTCCACTCCTGTGTTTCAAAACAAATGTATAACTCTGCAAAAACTCAACCCATTTCAAATGCCTTTGATTCAACTTTCCTTGACTATTCAAATATTGCAAAGCTTGATGATCAGTATACAAAACAAACTCCTTAGGAAGCAGATAATGCCTCCACTTTTTCAATGCCTGAACTATAGCATAAAATTCCTGATCATAAACAGAATATTTCCTCTTGGCATCATTTAACTTCTCACTGAAATACGCAACAGGTTTACCTTCTTGGCTCATAACAGCTCCTATTGTAGTACCACTAGCATCACAATCTACTTGAAACACCTTATTAAAATCTGGAAGTGCTAAAACAGGTTGTTCTGTAACTTTTTGTTTCAATAATTGAAAACTCTTTTCTGCCCCATTAGTCCACTTAAACTCTTTTCTATCCCCTCTCATTGTTTCAGTCAAGGGTCCACAAATACTGCTAAAATTTCGGATAAACTTTCTGTAAAAGCTAGCTAGACCATGAAAAGATCTTACCTCAGTAGCATTCCTTGGAGTAGGCCATTCAAGGATAGCCTGTACCTTCTCTGGGTCCATTTTTAGACCTTCTCCTGAAACTACAAACCCCAAATACACCAACTCTTTCTTCACAAAACTGCACTTCTTCAAATTAATCAACAATTTCTCTTCTCTCAGCTTCTCAAATACCATACGAATATGCATCATATGCTCCTCCAATGTCTTACTAAAGATCAGAATATCATCTAGGTAAACAATGACAAACTTACCTAGAAATTCTTTCAGAACCTCGTTCATGAGCCGCATGAAAGTGCTCGGTGCATTGGTTAGCCCAAAAGGCATGACTAACCACTCATACAGTCCTTCCTTTGTCTTGAAGGCAGTCTTCCATTCATCTCCTTCTCTGATCCGAATCTGATGATATCCACTTTTTAGATCTATCTTTGAAAAATACACAGCTCCACTCAAACAGTCCATAATATCATCCATTCGTGGCAATGGAAACCTGTACTTGATTGTGATCTTGTTTATTGCCCTAGAATCTGTACACATCCTCCATTCTCCATTCTTTTTTGGTGCTAATACTGCTGGTACAGCACAGGGACTTAGACTCTCACGGATCAATCCTTTCTGTAACAGTTCATGTACTTGTCTGTTCAACTCCTCACTTTCTGCAGGTGTCATTCTGTGTGCTGCCTTATTCGGCAAACTCGCTCCTGGGATCAAATCCATTTGATGACTGATCTTCCTCACTGGTGGTAATCTATCAGGCACGTTATCGGATACAATATCCTGAAACTCATTCAACAAATCTGCAACTTCTACAGGAACATCTTCTACTTCCTCTTTACCAGCTTTTGGAATTAAAGCAAAACATACATGCTCATGCCTCATACCATCTAGGAAATTTCTTCCATCAACAAAAGTTATCCTTGCATTACCACATACCTTTTCTTCGGTCTCCTTCAATGGCTTTAGCTTATGTCGCACTCCATCCTTTGTCAGGGAATAGGTATTCGCACGGCCATCATGTACAGCACATCTGTCAAACTGCCATGGTCTACCCAACAACATATGACATGCATCCATAGATATGATATCACATAGTACCTCGTCTTGGTACCCACCGATCTTGAACTTCACTAGGCATTGTTCATTGACCATGACCTTGTGGTCATCCTGTACCCAGGCAATCCGATATGGATGTGGGTGTTTCTGTCTCTTGAGCTTCAACTTTGTCACCATCTCTTCTGACACCAAATTGTCAGTGCTTCCACTATCGATAATCACATCACAACATTTACCTTCACACTTGCACCTGGTGCGAAACAAGCTCCTCCTTTGCTCAGGTTCATTCTCACCACTCAACAGGACTCTTCTGTTAATCAACGTTTCTCCTCTTTCAGCATCTTCAGAATTTGATGATCTGGCATCTTCATCTACATGTGCAACTCTGGCCTGGCCTTCATTTCTCCTGTCTGTTCTACCTTGGCGCTGAGGACATTCAAATGCCCTATGACCTTCTTCTCCACAGTGAAAACATGTTCCACGGAAGCCACCTCTTCCAGATCCTTGTCCTCTTCCTCTTCCTCTCTGATCTCTATTATTCTGATCCTGGAAGCGATTGGAATTATTTCCTCGCTGATTCTGACTGCTACTGGCCTCATCCTTCTTTTTCGGATCTTCATTTCGGCCACCATATGACCGTCCACCAGATCGTCCACCGCGACCTCTTCCGTTTTGTCTGCTCTCAAACTTCTTGTTCAGCTTTTCCTCTACTTTTAGGGCAAACTGGTATGCCTCCTCAATACTGTTCATTCGAACCAGATTCAGCTCCTCCTGAATGCTTGGCCTTAACCCATTAAGGTATCGGGCAACTTTTTCCTTGTCAGCTTCTGCATGGCCTGTTCTGATGAGAAGTCGATAGAACTCCTCTGTATACTCCTGAACAGATCTTCCTGCTTGCTTCAAACTCTGCATTTTCTTCAGTAGGTCAAGCTCATAATCAACAGGAATGAACTGCCGCTTCAATTTATCCACCATCCGATCCCATCTTGTGATTTTATCTTTCCCTCTTCTATTTCGCTCCAATTGAATTTCTTGCCACCAGATCTTCGCATGACCTTTCAGTCTGGCTTTCGCAAATTTGACCCTATCAGGATCCTCAACATCTTCATACTCAAAATATTCCTCACATTCATTGATCCAGTCGATCAATTCCTCTGGGTTAAGATTTCCAGAAAATGTAGGAACCTCAATCTTAGGTCTTTTCCCAATCTTGGAAATGGCCCGAAAAAGTCTTTCTTCCTCATGGTTCACAATTTCAACTTCTCCTTCTTGATATTCTTCTTCGGCTTCATCCTCGCTTTCGTCTCTGACATTAAGATTCATTCCTCTGCGAATATCTTCTTGCAATGCTCGCACTTGTCTCTGCAGCTCTCTAACCTCGGGTGTTACAACACCAGCTCTTCCGCCACGTTCCCTTCGTGGAGGCATTTTCGCGATGCGCGCTGAAACCCTAGCCACGGTCCTGGTGCAAACTGCCTCACAGTCGGCGATCTGTTTACACACTCAAGAACTCCTGCTCTGATACCACTTGATGAAGGGTGCTCCCCTTAATACCACAAACACATAACAGAAATAGAGAAACAACAACAATATGCAAGAACAGAAAATTGGCTTCTTATTATCTCCACAAATGTGAAATTACAAACTTTCAGAATTACAATATGCAAAGCCACATGGGCATTCCCTTACAATATTCTGCAGGACAAAGCCTCGAATCAATACCCAGATCTACTACCCAGAACTATTCTGAACTGCCTAAGACAATAATACAGCCTTCCTTATATAGGCAATTTTCCACCGCCTGGGAAGGTTCCAGAATTTTAGCCAATAAGGCCGACCAAACTTAGAATTATTTTTTTATTTTACATTTCATTACATCATAGTCGGCTCAAAATAAATTTTGAAACCCGAACAGAAATTTTGAAAAAATCATTTTCCGCCATTTCAGGTGACCGGACTTCCGAAGACCATAAGTCATCACCAGTTGACCCGATTGACTATTGTAACCCCATTTCGGAAAGGGCGCGAGGAGCTCTACAACGCCTGAATTAAGCAAGCTTCATTCAGCCCAAAATTCGACCTCATCCGGGGCCTCTAAAGCCTTCAAAACTGAGTTCGAAGTTTCTGTACCCTGCTGCCAATACCGAAAATCTTCAATATCTTCCAATATACACTTGATCTGGAAATGAAACTTTACTGGCAGACTTATATGACCAAAATGAACCTCCAAGAAAGAAATCAGATCATTCTGAGCACATACGAAAATTACCAAAAATAGTAACTTTCCATAAATAGCAGCTCTGCACAAAATAACCCTTATTGAATATAAAAACATAAATATTTTTGGGCGATGCAAGATTGCTCTTACACCCAGGATGCTCCTGCATCAGACACCCGGGGTAATTTGAGAAGTGACCCTGTCACGACTCAGGTGTGTAGAGGAAAACCAAGATGGTTAACCTCCTCCTTTGTTAGCCATGACGAGTCTTCAACAGGTCGTCCTTTCCACTTGACCAGATATTCTTCATATGTCCTGTTCCTTGTGCTTCTGCCAACACGACTATCCAGTATATCTTCAATCTCCTTAGTGTCTAAACTAGTTGCTGGAATACTCCACTGTGCTGCTGTGATCTCATCTTCAACACCTCCTTCATGATACTCTGTCAGGTCTGAAATGTTAAACACTGGTGAAATATTTAGCTCAGTAGGCAATTCTACCTTATATGCGTTTCCTGAATCATGTTTCTTCAGTATCCTACATGGTCCAAACTTCTTCATTTTCAGCTTGTTATATGTACCAACTGGAAACCGCTCCTTCCGCAAATGAACCATGACTTCATCACCAACTTGAAATTCCTTATACCTCCTTTTCTCATCTGCCTTAGCCTTATACTGTGCATTCATCTTGGTAATATGCTTCCTCACCTCCTCATGGATGTTCTTCAAGTGTTCTGCAAAATCCTCAGCTTCAGCACTACTTATTTCTCCTTTATCTATCTTCCTCAATTCAGATGCATTTCTTGGACTACTTCCATATACAATCTGGAATGGTGATTTACCAGTGCTCCTGTTGACAGAATTATTGTATGCAAATTCTGCCTGTGGTAAAATCAAATCCCATCCTGTTGGCTTATCTCCAACCAAACATCTCAGCAAATTTCTCAAACTCCTATTCACCACCTCTGTCTGTCCATCAGTCTGTGGATGATGTGATGAACTAAACTTCAAATCTGTCTTCAACTTCTTCCACAATGTACGCCAGAAATATCCAACAAACTTAGTGTCCCGATCTGAAACTATGGTCTTTGGCAAACCATGTAGTCTCACTACCTCTCTGAAAAACAATTCTGCTACATGAACAGCATCAGTAGTCTTCTTGCAGGGAATGAAATGTGCCATCTTTGAAAATCTATCAACTACCACAAAAATTGAATCGTGTCCCCGCTGTGTCCTCGGTAAACCAAGAACAAAGTCCATGCTGATATCCTCCCAAGGCTTCTCTGGTACAGATAATGGCTGATACAACCCTGTATTCTGCTTCACTCCTTTTGCCATCTGACATACTCTGCAACTCTGTACAAACTTCTTCACATCTCGCTGCAACTGTGGCCAATAATAATTCTCACTAACCAAACCAACGGTTTTATCACGACCAAAGTGTCCAGCCAATCCTCCACTATGCTTCTCCTTGATGAGATTCTCCCTCATAGAACTTCGTGGAATGCACAATTGACTCCCTTTGAATAGCATATCGTCCTGGATGATGAAATCCAGCCATTTCGTCCTGTCTAGAGTAACAGGTTCTGTACAAGCTTTCCAAGCTTCACCAAAATCAGGATCCTCTGGATACAAATTCTTGAGTTCCTTGAACCCAACCACTTCAATCTGCATTTCTGTCAGCAATAGTTGCCTTCTGCTAAGAGCATCTGCAACCCTATTAGACTTTCCACTCCTGTGTTTCAAAACAAATGTATAACTCTGCAAAAACTCAACCCATTTCAAATGCCTTTGATTCAACTTTCCTTGACTATTCAAATATTGCAAAGCTTGATGATCAGTATACAAAACAAACTCCTTAGGAAGCAGATAATGCCTCCACTTTTTCAATGCCTGAACTATAGCATAAAATTCCTGATCATAAACAGAATATTTCCTCTTGGCATCATTTAACTTCTCACTGAAATACGCAACAGGTTTACCTTCTTGGCTCATAACAGCTCCTATTGTAGTACCACTAGCATCACAATCTACTTGAAACACCTTATTAAAATCTGGAAGTGCTAAAACAGGTTGTTCTGTAACTTTTTGTTTCAATAATTGAAAACTCTTTTCTGCCCCATTAGTCCACTTAAACTCTTTTCTATCCCCTCTCATTGTTTCAGTCAAGGGTCCACAAATACTGCTAAAATTTCGGATAAACTTTCTGTAAAAGCTAGCTAGACCATGAAAAGATCTTACCTCAGTAGCATTCCTTGGAGTAGGCCATTCAAGGATAGCCTGTACCTTCTCTGGGTCCATTTTTAGACCTTCTCCTGAAACTACAAACCCCAAATACACCAACTCTTTCTTCACAAAACTGCACTTCTTCAAATTAATCAACAATTTCTCTTCTCTCAGCTTCTCAAATACCATACGAATATGCATCATATGCTCCTCCAATGTCTTACTAAAGATCAGAATATCATCTAGGTAAACAATGACAAACTTACCTAGAAATTCTTTCAGAACCTCGTTCATGAGCCGCATGAAAGTGCTCGGTGCATTGGTTAGCCCAAAAGGCATGACTAACCACTCATACAGTCCTTCCTTTGTCTTGAAGGCAGTCTTCCATTCATCTCCTTCTCTGATCCGAATCTGATGATATCCACTTTTTAGATCTATCTTTGAAAAATACACAGCTCCACTCAAACAGTCCATAATATCATCCATTCGTGGCAATGGAAACCTGTACTTGATTGTGATCTTGTTTATTGCCCTAGAATCTGTACACATCCTCCATTCTCCATTCTTTTTTGGTGCTAATACTGCTGGTACAGCACAGGGACTTAGACTCTCACGGATCAATCCTTTCTGTAACAGTTCATGTACTTGTCTGTTCAACTCCTCACTTTCTGCAGGTGTCATTCTGTGTGCTGCCTTATTCGGCAAACTCGCTCCTGGGATCAAATCCATTTGATGACTGATCTTCCTCACTGGTGGTAATCTATCAGGCACGTTATCGGATACAATATCCTGAAACTCATTCAACAAATCTGCAACTTCTACAGGAACATCTTCTACTTCCTCTTTACCAGCTTTTGGAATTAAAGCAAAACATACATGCTCATGCCTCATACCATCTAGGAAATTTCTTCCATCAACAAAAGTTATCCTTGCATTACCACATACCTTTTCTTCGGTCTCCTTCAATGGCTTTAGCTTATGTCGCACTCCATCCTTTGTCAGGGAATAGGTATTCGCACGGCCATCATGTACAGCACATCTGTCAAACTGCCATGGTCTACCCAACAACATATGACATGCATCCATAGATATGATATCACATAGTACCTCGTCTTGGTACCCACCGATCTTGAACTTCACTAGGCATTGTTCATTGACCATGACCTTGTGGTCATCCTGTACCCAGGCAATCCGATATGGATGTGGGTGTTTCTGTCTCTTGAGCTTCAACTTTGTCACCATCTCTTCTGACACCAAATTGTCAGTGCTTCCACTATCGATAATCACATCACAACATTTACCTTCACACTTGCACCTGGTGCGAAACAAGCTCCTCCTTTGCTCAGGTTCATTCTCACCACTCAACAGGACTCTTCTGTTAATCAACGTTTCTCCTCTTTCAGCATCTTCAGAATTTGATGATCTGGCATCTTCATCTACATGTGCAACTCTGGCCTGGCCTTCATTTCTCCTGTCTGTTCTACCTTGGCGCTGAGGACATTCAAATGCCCTATGACCTTCTTCTCCACAGTGAAAACATGTTCCACGGAAGCCACCTCTTCCAGATCCTTGTCCTCTTCCTCTTCCTCTCTGATCTCTATTATTCTGATCCTGGAAGCGATTGGAATTATTTCCTCGCTGATTCTGACTGCTACTGGCCTCATCCTTCTTTTTCGGATCTTCATTTCGGCCACCATATGACCGTCCACCAGATCGTCCACCGCGACCTCTTCCGTTTTGTCTGCTCTCAAACTTCTTGTTCAGCTTTTCCTCTACTTTTAGGGCAAACTGGTATGCCTCCTCAATACTGTTCATTCGAACCAGATTCAGCTCCTCCTGAATGCTTGGCCTTAACCCATTAAGGTATCGGGCAACTTTTTCCTTGTCAGCTTCTGCATGGCCTGTTCTGATGAGAAGTCGATAGAACTCCTCTGTATACTCCTGAACAGATCTTCCTGCTTGCTTCAAACTCTGCATTTTCTTCAGTAGGTCAAGCTCATAATCAACAGGAATGAACTGCCGCTTCAATTTATCCACCATCCGATCCCATCTTGTGATTTTATCTTTCCCTCTTCTATTTCGCTCCAATTGAATTTCTTGCCACCAGATCTTCGCATGACCTTTCAGTCTGGCTTTCGCAAATTTGACCCTATCAGGATCCTCAACATCTTCATACTCAAAATATTCCTCACATTCATTGATCCAGTCGATCAATTCCTCTGGGTTAAGATTTCCAGAAAATGTAGGAACCTCAATCTTAGGTCTTTTCCCAATCTTGGAAATGGCCCGAAAAAGTCTTTCTTCCTCATGGTTCACAATTTCAACTTCTCCTTCTTGATATTCTTCTTCGGCTTCATCCTCGCTTTCGTCTCTGACATTAAGATTCATTCCTCTGCGAATATCTTCTTGCAATGCTCGCACTTGTCTCTGCAGCTCTCTAACCTCGGGTGTTACAACACCAGCTCTTCCGCCACGTTCCCTTCGTGGAGGCATTTTCGCGATGCGCGCTGAAACCCTAGCCACGGTCCTGGTGCAAACTGCCTCACAGTCGGCGATCTGTTTACACACTCAAGAACTCCTGCTCTGATACCACTTGATGAAGGGTGCTCCCCTTAATACCACAAACACATAACAGAAATAGAGAAACAACAACAATATGCAAGAACAGAAAATTGGCTTCTTATTATCTCCACAAATGTGAAATTACAAACTTTCAGAATTACAATATGCAAAGCCACATGGGCATTCCCTTACAATATTCTGCAGGACAAAGCCTCGAATCAATACCCAGATCTACTACCCAGAACTATTCTGAACTGCCTAAGACAATAATACAGCCTTCCTTATATAGGCAATTTTCCACCGCCTGGGAAGGTTCCAGAATTTTAGCCAATAAGGCCGACCAAACTTAGAATTATTTTTTTATTTTACATTTCATTACATCATAGTCGGCTCAAAATAAATTTTGAAACCCGAACAGAAATTTTGAAAAAATCATTTTCCGCCATTTCAGGTGACCGGACTTCCGAAGACCATAAGTCATCACCAGTTGACCCGATTGACTATTGTAACCCCATTTCGGAAAGGGCGCGAGGAGCTCTACAACGCCTGAATTAAGCAAGCTTCATTCAGCCCAAAATTCGACCTCATCCGGGGCCTCTAAAGCCTTCAAAACTGAGTTCGAAGTTTCTGTACCCTGCTGCCAATACCGAAAATCTTCAATATCTTCCAATATACACTTGATCTGGAAATGAAACTTTACTGGCAGACTTATATGACCAAAATGAACCTCCAAGAAAGAAATCAGATCATTCTGAGCACATACGAAAATTACCAAAAATAGTAACTTTCCATAAATAGCAGCTCTGCACAAAATAACCCTTATTGAATATAAAAACATAAATATTTTTGGGCGATGCAAGATTGCTCTTACACCCAGGATGCTCCTGCATCAGACACCCGGGGTAATTTGAGAAGTGACCCTGTCACGACTCAGGTGTGTAGAGGAAAACCAAGATGGTTAACCTCCTCCTTTGTTAGCCATGACGAGTCTTCAACAGGTCGTCCTTTCCACTTGACCAGATATTCTTCATATGTCCTGTTCCTTGTGCTTATGCCAACACGACTATCCAGTATATCTTCAATCTCCTTAGTGTCTAAACTAGTTGCTGGAATACTCCACTGTGCTGCTGTGATCTCATCTTCAACACCTCCTTCATGATACTCTGTCAGGTCTGAAATGTTAAACACTGGTGAAATATTTAGCTCAGTAGGCAATTCTACCTTATATGCGTTTCCTGAATCATGTTTCTTCAGTATCCTACATGGTCCAAACTTCTTCATTTTCAGCTTGTTATATGTACCAACTGGAAACCGCTCCTTCCGCAAATGAACCATGACTTCATCACCAACTTGAAATTCCTTATACCTCCTTTTCTCATCTGCCTTAGCCTTATACTGTGCATTCATCTTGGTAATATGCTTCCTCACCTCCTCATGGATGTTCTTCAAGTGTTCTGCAAAATCCTCAGCTTCAGCACTACTTATTTCTCCTTTATCTATCTTCCTCAATTCAGATGCATTTCTTGGACTACTTCCATATACAATCTGGAATGGTGATTTACCAGTGCTCCTGTTGACAGAATTATTGTATGCAAATTCTGCCTGTGGTAAAATCAAATCCCATCCTGTTGGCTTATCTCCAACCAAACATCTCAGCAAATTTCTCAAACTCCTATTCACCACCTCTGTCTGTCCATCAGTCTGTGGATGATGTGATGAACTAAACTTCAAATCTGTCTTCAACTTCTTCCACAATGTACGCCAGAAATATCCAACAAACTTAGTGTCCCGATCTGAAACTATGGTCTTTGGCAAACCATGTAGTCTCACTACCTCTCTGAAAAACAATTCTGCTACATGAACAGCATCAGTAGTCTTCTTGCAGGGAATGAAATGTGCCATCTTTGAAAATCTATCAACTACCACAAAAATTGAATCGTGTCCCCGCTGTGTCCTCGGTAAACCAAGAACAAAGTCCATGCTGATATCCTCCCAAGGCTTCTCTGGTACAGATAATGGCTGATACAACCCTGTATTCTGCTTCACTCCTTTTGCCATCTGACATACTCTGCAACTCTGTACAAACTTCTTCACATCTCGCTGCAACTGTGGCCAATAATAATTCTCACTAACCAAACCAACGGTTTTATCACGACCAAAGTGTCCAGCCAATCCTCCACTATGCTTCTCCTTGATGAGATTCTCCCTCATAGAACTTCGTGGAATGCACAATTGACTCCCTTTGAATAGCATATCGTCCTGGATGATGAAATCCAGCCATTTCGTCCTGTCTAGAGTAACAGGTTCTGTACAAGCTTTCCAAGCTTCACCAAAATCAGGATCCTCTGGATACAAATTCTTGAGTTCCTTGAACCCAACCACTTCAATCTGCATTTCTGTCAGCAATAGTTGCCTTCTGCTAAGAGCATCTGCAACCCTATTAGACTTTCCACTCCTGTGTTTCAAAACAAATGTATAACTCTGCAAAAACTCAACCCATTTCAAATGCCTTTGATTCAACTTTCCTTGACTATTCAAATATTGCAAAGCTTGATGATCAGTATACAAAACAAACTCCTTAGGAAGCAGATAATGCCTCCACTTTTTCAATGCCTGAACTATAGCATAAAATTCCTGATCATAAACAGAATATTTCCTCTTGGCATCATTTAACTTCTCACTGAAATACGCAACAGGTTTACCTTCTTGGCTCATAACAGCTCCTATTGTAGTACCACTAGCATCACAATCTACTTGAAACACCTTATTAAAATCTGGAAGTGCTAAAACAGGTTGTTCTGTAACTTTTTGTTTCAATAATTGAAAACTCTTTTCTGCCCCATTAGTCCACTTAAACTCTTTTCTATCCCCTCTCATTGTTTCAGTCAAGGGTCCACAAATACTGCTAAAATTTCGGATAAACTTTCTGTAAAAGCTAGCTAGACCATGAAAAGATCTTACCTCAGTAGCATTCCTTGGAGTAGGCCATTCAAGGATAGCCTGTACCTTCTCTGGGTCCATTTTTAGACCTTCTCCTGAAACTACAAACCCCAAATACACCAACTCTTTCTTCACAAAACTGCACTTCTTCAAATTAATCAACAATTTCTCTTCTCTCAGCTTCTCAAATACCATACGAATATGCATCATATGCTCCTCCAATGTCTTACTAAAGATCAGAATACCATCTAGGTAAACAATGACAAACTTACCTAGAAATTCTTTCAGAACCTCGTTCATGAGCCGCATGAAAGTGCTCGGTGCATTGGTTAGCCCAAAAGGCATGACTAACCACTCATACAGTCCTTCCTTTGTCTTGAAGGCAGTCTTCCATTCATCTCCTTCTCTGATCCGAATCTGATGATATCCACTTTTTAGATCTATCTTTGAAAAATACACAGCTCCACTCAAACAGTCCATAATATCATCCATTCGTGGCAATGGAAACCTGTACTTGATTGTGATCTTGTTTATTGCCCTAGAATCTGTACACATCCTCCATTCTCCATTCTTTTTTGGTGCTAATACTGCTGGTACAGCACAGGGACTTAGACTCTCACGGATCAATCCTTTCTGTAACAGTTCATGTACTTGTCTGTTCAACTCCTCACTTTCTGCAGGTGTCATTCTGTGTGCTGCCTTATTCGGCAAACTCGCTCCTGGGATCAAATCCATTTGATGACTGATCTTCCTCACTGGTGGTAATCTATCAGGCACGTTATCGGATACAATATCCTGAAACTCATTCAACAAATCTGCAACTTCTACAGGAACATCTTCTACTTCCTCTTTACCAGCTTTTGGAATTAAAGCAAAACATACATGCTCATGCCTCATACCATCTAGGAAATTTCTTCCATCAACAAAAGTTATCCTTGCATTACCACATACCTTTTCTTCGGTCTCCTTCAATGGCTTTAGCTTATGTCGCACTCCATCCTTTGTCAGGGAATAGGTATTCGCACGGCCATCATGTACAGCACATCTGTCAAACTGCCATGGTCTACCCAACAACATATGACATGCATCCATAGATATGATATCACATAGTACCTCGTCTTGGTACCCACCGATCTTGAACTTCACTAGGCATTGTTCATTGACCATGACCTTGTGGTCATCCTGTACCCAGGCAATCCGATATGGATGTGGGTGTTTCTGTCTCTTGAGCTTCAACTTTGTCACCATCTCTTCTGACACCAAATTGTCAGTGCTTCCACTATCGATAATCACATCACAACATTTACCTTCACACTTGCACCTGGTGCGAAACAAGCTCCTCCTTTGCTCAGGTTCATTCTCACCACTCAACAGGACTCTTCTGTTAATCAACGTTTCTCCTCTTTCAGCATCTTCAGAATTTGATGATCTGGCATCTTCATCTACATGTGCAACTCTGGCCTGGCCTTCATTTCTCCTGTCTGTTCTACCTTGGCGCTGAGGACATTCAAATGCCCTATGACCTTCTTCTCCACAGTGAAAACATGTTCCACGGAAGCCACCTCTTCCAGATCCTTGTCCTCTTCCTCTTCCTCTCTGATCTCTATTATTCTGATCCTGGAAGCGATTGGAATTATTTCCTCGCTGATTCTGACTGCTACTGGCCTCATCCTTCTTTTTCGGATCTTCATTTCGGCCACCATATGACCGTCCACCAGATCGTCCACCGCGACCTCTTCCGTTTTGTCTGCTCTCAAACTTCTTGTTCAGCTTTTCCTCTACTTTTAGGGCAAACTGGTATGCCTCCTCAATACTGTTCATTCGAACCAGATTCAGCTCCTCCTGAATGCTTGGCCTTAACCCATTAAGGTATCGGGCAACTTTTTCCTTGTCAGCTTCTGCATGGCCTGTTCTGATGAGAAGTCGATAGAACTCCTCTGTATACTCCTGAACAGATCTTCCTGCTTGCTTCAAACTCTGCATTTTCTTCAGTAGGTCAAGCTCATAATCAACAGGAATGAACTGCCGCTTCAATTTATCCACCATCCGATCCCATCTTGTGATTTTATCTTTCCCTCTTCTATTTCGCTCCAATTGAATTTCTTGCCACCAGATCTTCGCATGACCTTTCAGTCTGGCTTTCGCAAATTTGACCCTATCAGGATCCTCAACATCTTCATACTCAAAATATTCCTCACATTCATTGATCCAGTCGATCAATTCCTCTGGGTTAAGATTTCCAGAAAATGTAGGAACCTCAATCTTAGGTCTTTTCCCAATCTTGGAAATGGCCCGAAAAAGTCTTTCTTCCTCATGGTTCACAATTTCAACTTCTCCTTCTTGATATTCTTCTTCGGCTTCATCCTCGCTTTCGTCTCTGACATTAAGATTCATTCCTCTGCGAATATCTTCTTGCAATGCTCGCACTTGTCTCTGCAGCTCTCTAACCTCGGGTGTTACAACACCAGCTCTTCCGCCACGTTCCCTTCGTGGAGGCATTTTCGCGATGCGCGCTGAAACCCTAGCCACGGTCCTGGTGCAAACTGCCTCACAGTCGGCGATCTGTTTACACACTCAAGAACTCCTGCTCTGATACCACTTGATGAAGGGTGCTCCCCTTAATACCACAAACACATAACAGAAATAGAGAAACAACAACAATATGCAAGAACAGAAAATTGGCTTCTTATTATCTCCACAAATGTGAAATTACAAACTTTCAGAATTACAATATGCAAAGCCACATGGGCATTCCCTTACAATATTCTGCAGGACAAAGCCTCGAATCAATACCCAGATCTACTACCCAGAACTATTCTGAACTGCCTAAGACAATAATACAGCCTTCCTTATATAGGCAATTTTCCACCGCCTGGGAAGGTTCCAGAATTTTAGCCAATAAGGCCGACCAAACTTAGAATTATTTTTTTATTTTACATTTCATTACATCATAGTCGGCTCAAAATAAATTTTGAAACCCGAACAGAAATTTTGAAAAAATCATTTTCCGCCATTTCAGGTGACCGGACTTCCGAAGACCATAAGTCATCACCAGTTGACCCGATTGACTATTGTAACCCCATTTCGGAAAGGGCGCGAGGAGCTCTACAACGCCTGAATTAAGCAAGCTTCATTCAGCCCAAAATTCGACCTCATCCGGGGCCTCTAAAGCCTTCAAAACTGAGTTCGAAGTTTCTGTACCCTGCTGCCAATACCGAAAATCTTCAATATCTTCCAATATACACTTGATCTGGAAATGAAACTTTACTGGCAGACTTATATGACCAAAATGAACCTCCAAGAAAGAAATCAGATCATTCTGAGCACATACGAAAATTACCAAAAATAGTAACTTTCCATAAATAGCAGCTCTGCACAAAATAACCCTTATTGAATATAAAAACATAAATATTTTTGGGCGATGCAAGATTGCTCTTACACCCAGGATGCTCCTGCATCAGACACCCGGGGTAATTTGAGAAGTGACCCTGTCACGACTCAGGTGTGTAGAGGAAAACCAAGATGGTTAACCTCCTCCTTTGTTAGCCATGACGAGTCTTCAACAGGTCGTCCTTTCCACTTGACCAGATATTCTTCATATGTCCTGTTCCTTGTGCTTCTGCCAACACGACTATCCAGTATATCTTCAATCTCCTTAGTGTCTAAACTAGTTGCTGGAATACTCCACTGTGCTGCTGTGATCTCATCTTCAACACCTCCTTCATGATACTCTGTCAGGTCTGAAATGTTAAACACTGGTGAAATATTTAGCTCAGTAGGCAATTCTACCTTATATGCGTTTCCTGAATCATGTTTCTTCAGTATCCTACATGGTCCAAACTTCTTCATTTTCAGCTTGTTATATGTACCAACTGGAAACCGCTCCTTCCGCAAATGAACCATGACTTCATCACCAACTTGAAATTCCTTATACCTCCTTTTCTCATCTGCCTTAGCCTTATACTGTGCATTCATCTTGGTAATATGCTTCCTCACCTCCTCATGGATGTTCTTCAAGTGTTCTGCAAAATCCTCAGCTTCAGCACTACTTATTTCTCCTTTATCTATCTTCCTCAATTCAGATGCATTTCTTGGACTACTTCCATATACAATCTGGA
Source organism: Chamaecyparis obtusa (assembly GCA_027943335.1). Taxonomy (NCBI): domain Eukaryota; kingdom Viridiplantae; phylum Streptophyta; class Pinopsida; order Cupressales; family Cupressaceae; genus Chamaecyparis; species Chamaecyparis obtusa. Next base: position 64,942 of record BSBK01003003.1, read on the forward strand.
ATGGTGATTTACCAGTGCTCCTGTTGACAGAATTATTGTATGCAAATTCTGCCTGTGGTAAAATCAAATCCCATCCTGTTGGCTTATCTCCAACCAAACATCTCAGCAAATTTCTCAAACTCCTATTCACCACCTCTGTCTGTCCATCAGTCTGTGGATGATGTGATGAACTAAACTTCAAATCTGTCTTCAACTTCTTCCACAATGTACGCCAGAAATATCCAACAAACTTAGTGTCCCGATCTGAAACTATGGTCTTTGGCAAACCATGTAGTCTCACTACCTCTCTGAAAAACAATTCTGCTACATGAACAGCATCAGTAGTCTTCTTGCAGGGAATGAAATGTGCCATCTTTGAAAATCTATCAACTACCACAAAAATTGAATCGTGTCCCCGCTGTGTCCTCGGTAAACCAAGAACAAAGTCCATGCTGATATCCTCCCAAGGCTTCTCTGGTACAGATAATGGCTGATACAACCCTGTATTCTGCTTCACTCCTTTTGCCATCTGACATACTCTGCAACTCTGTACAAACTTCTTCACATCTCGCTGCAACTGTGGCCAATAATAATTCTCACTAACCAAACCAACGGTTTTATCACGACCAAAGTGTCCAGCCAATCCTCCACTATGCTTCTCCTTGATGAGATTCTCCCTCATAGAACTTCGTGGAATGCACAATTGACTCCCTTTGAATAGCATATCGTCCTGGATGATGAAATCCAGCCATTTCGTCCTGTCTAGAGTAACAGGTTCTGTACAAGCTTTCCAAGCTTCACCAAAATCAGGATCCTCTGGATACAAATTCTTGAGTTCCTTGAACCCAACCACTTCAATCTGCATTTCTGTCAGCAATAGTTGCCTTCTGCTAAGAGCATCTGCAACCCTATTAGACTTTCCACTCCTGTGTTTCAAAACAAATGTATAACTCTGCAAAAACTCAACCCATTTCAAATGCCTTTGATTCAACTTTCCTTGACTATTCAAATATTGCAAAGCTTGATGATCAGTATACAAAACAAACTCCTTAGGAAGCAGATAATGCCTCCACTTTTTCAATGCCTGAACTATAGCATAAAATTCCTGATCATAAACAGAATATTTCCTCTTGGCATCATTTAACTTCTCACTGAAATACGCAACAGGTTTACCTTCTTGGCTCATAACAGCTCCTATTGTAGTACCACTAGCATCACAATCTACTTGAAACACCTTATTAAAATCTGGAAGTGCTAAAACAGGTTGTTCTGTAACTTTTTGTTTCAATAATTGAAAACTCTTTTCTGCCCCATTAGTCCACTTAAACTCTTTTCTATCCCCTCTCATTGTTTCAGTCAAGGGTCCACAAATACTGCTAAAATTTCGGATAAACTTTCTGTAAAAGCTAGCTAGACCATGAAAAGATCTTACCTCAGTAGCATTCCTTGGAGTAGGCCATTCAAGGATAGCCTGTACCTTCTCTGGGTCCATTTTTAGACCTTCTCCTGAAACTACAAACCCCAAATACACCAACTCTTTCTTCACAAAACTGCACTTCTTCAAATTAATCAACAATTTCTCTTCTCTCAGCTTCTCAAATACCATACGAATATGCATCATATGCTCCTCCAATGTCTTACTAAAGATCAGAATACCATCTAGGTAAACAATGACAAACTTACCTAGAAATTCTTTCAGAACCTCGTTCATGAGCCGCATGAAAGTGCTCGGTGCATTGGTTAGCCCAAAAGGCATGACTAACCACTCATACAGTCCTTCCTTTGTCTTGAAGGCAGTCTTCCATTCATCTCCTTCTCTGATCCGAATCTGATGATATCCACTTTTTAGATCTATCTTTGAAAAATACACAGCTCCACTCAAACAGTCCATAATATCATCCATTCGTGGCAATGGAAACCTGTACTTGATTGTGATCTTGTTTATTGCCCTAGAATCTGTACACATCCTCCATTCTCCATTCTTTTTTGGTGCTAATACTGCTGGTACAGCACAGGGACTTAGACTCTCACGGATCAATCCTTTCTGTAACAGTTCATGTACTTGTCTGTTCAACTCCTCACTTTCTGCAGGTGTCATTCTGTGTGCTGCCTTATTCGGCAAACTCGCTCCTGGGATCAAATCCATTTGATGACTGATCTTCCTCACTGGTGGTAATCTATCAGGCACGTTATCGGATACAATATCCTGAAACTCATTCAACAAATCTGCAACTTCTACAGGAACATCTTCTACTTCCTCTTTACCAGCTTTTGGAATTAAAGCAAAACATACATGCTCATGCCTCATACCATCTAGGAAATTTCTTCCATCAACAAAAGTTATCCTTGCATTACCACATACCTTTTCTTCGGTCTCCTTCAATGGCTTTAGCTTATGTCGCACTCCATCCTTTGTCAGGGAATAGGTATTCGCACGGCCATCATGTACAGCACATCTGTCAAACTGCCATGGTCTACCCAACAACATATGACATGCATCCATAGATATGATATCACATAGTACCTCGTCTTGGTACCCACCGATCTTGAACTTCACTAGGCATTGTTCATTGACCATGACCTTGTGGTCATCCTGTACCCAGGCAATCCGATATGGATGTGGGTGTTTCTGTCTCTTGAGCTTCAACTTTGTCACCATCTCTTCTGACACCAAATTGTCAGTGCTTCCACTATCGATAATCACATCACAACATTTACCTTCACACTTGCACCTGGTGCGAAACAAGCTCCTCCTTTGCTCAGGTTCATTCTCACCACTCAACAGGACTCTTCTGTTAATCAACGTTTCTCCTCTTTCAGCATCTTCAGAATTTGATGATCTGGCATCTTCATCTACATGTGCAACTCTGGCCTGGCCTTCATTTCTCCTGTCTGTTCTACCTTGGCGCTGAGGACATTCAAATGCCCTATGACCTTCTTCTCCACAGTGAAAACATGTTCCACGGAAGCCACCTCTTCCAGATCCTTGTCCTCTTCCTCTTCCTCTCTGATCTCTATTATTCTGATCCTGGAAGCGATTGGAATTATTTCCTCGCTGATTCTGACTGCTACTGGCCTCATCCTTCTTTTTCGGATCTTCATTTCGGCCACCATATGACCGTCCACCAGATCGTCCACCGCGACCTCTTCCGTTTTGTCTGCTCTCAAACTTCTTGTTCAGCTTTTCCTCTACTTTTAGGGCAAACTGGTATGCCTCCTCAATACTGTTCATTCGAACCAGATTCAGCTCCTCCTGAATGCTTGGCCTTAACCCATTAAGGTATCGGGCAACTTTTTCCTTGTCAGCTTCTGCATGGCCTGTTCTGATGAGAAGTCGATAGAACTCCTCTGTATACTCCTGAACAGATCTTCCTGCTTGCTTCAAACTCTGCATTTTCTTCAGTAGGTCAAGCTCATAATCAACAGGAATGAACTGCCGCTTCAATTTATCCACCATCCGATCCCATCTTGTGATTTTATCTTTCCCTCTTCTATTTCGCTCCAATTGAATTTCTTGCCACCAGATCTTCGCATGACCTTTCAGTCTGGCTTTCGCAAATTTGACCCTATCAGGATCCTCAACATCTTCATACTCAAAATATTCCTCACATTCATTGATCCAGTCGATCAATTCCTCTGGGTTAAGATTTCCAGAAAATGTAGGAACCTCAATCTTAGGTCTTTTCCCAATCTTGGAAATGGCCCGAAAAAGTCTTTCTTCCTCATGGTTCACAATTTCAACTTCTCCTTCTTGATATTCTTCTTCGGCTTCATCCTCGCTTTCGTCTCTGACATTAAGATTCATTCCTCTGCGAATATCTTCTTGCAATGCTCGCACTTGTCTCTGCAGCTCTCTAACCTCGGGTGTTACAACACCAGCTCTTCCGCCACGTTCCCTTCGTGGAGGCATTTTCGCGATGCGCGCTGAAACCCTAGCCACGGTCCTGGTGCAAACTGCCTCACAGTCGGCGATCTGTTTACACACTCAAGAACTCCTGCTCTGATACCACTTGATGAAGGGTGCTCCCCTTAATACCACAAACACATAACAGAAATAGAGAAACAACAACAATATGCAAGAACAGAAAATTGGCTTCTTATTATCTCCACAAATGTGAAATTACAAACTTTCAGAATTACAATATGCAAAGCCACATGGGCATTCCCTTACAATATTCTGCAGGACAAAGCCTCGAATCAATACCCAGATCTACTACCCAGAACTATTCTGAACTGCCTAAGACAATAATACAGCCTTCCTTATATAGGCAATTTTCCACCGCCTGGGAAGGTTCCAGAATTTTAGCCAATAAGGCCGACCAAACTTAGAATTATTTTTTTATTTTACATTTCATTACATCATAGTCGGCTCAAAATAAATTTTGAAACCCGAACAGAAATTTTGAAAAAATCATTTTCCGCCATTTCAGGTGACCGGACTTCCGAAGACCATAAGTCATCACCAGTTGACCCGATTGACTATTGTAACCCCATTTCGGAAAGGGCGCGAGGAGCTCTACAACGCCTGAATTAAGCAAGCTTCATTCAGCCCAAAATTCGACCTCATCCGGGGCCTCTAAAGCCTTCAAAACTGAGTTCGAAGTTTCTGTACCCTGCTGCCAATACCGAAAATCTTCAATATCTTCCAATATACACTTGATCTGGAAATGAAACTTTACTGGCAGACTTATATGACCAAAATGAACCTCCAAGAAAGAAATCAGATCATTCTGAGCACATACGAAAATTACCAAAAATAGTAACTTTCCATAAATAGCAGCTCTGCACAAAATAACCCTTATTGAATATAAAAACATAAATATTTTTGGGCGATGCAAGATTGCTCTTACACCCAGGATGCTCCTGCATCAGACACCCGGGGTAATTTGAGAAGTGACCCTGTCACGACTCAGGTGTGTAGAGGAAAACCAAGATGGTTAACCTCCTCCTTTGTTAGCCATGACGAGTCTTCAACAGGTCGTCCTTTCCACTTGACCAGATATTCTTCATATGTCCTGTTCCTTGTGCTTCTGCCAACACGACTATCCAGTATATCTTCAATCTCCTTAGTGTCTAAACTAGTTGCTGGAATACTCCACTGTGCTGCTGTGATCTCATCTTCAACACCTCCTTCATGATACTCTGTCAGGTCTGAAATGTTAAACACTGGTGAAATATTTAGCTCAGTAGGCAATTCTACCTTATATGCGTTTCCTGAATCATGTTTCTTCAGTATCCTACATGGTCCAAACTTCTTCATTTTCAGCTTGTTATATGTACCAACTGGAAACCGCTCCTTCCGCAAATGAACCATGACTTCATCACCAACTTGAAATTCCTTATACCTCCTTTTCTCATCTGCCTTAGCCTTATACTGTGCATTCATCTTGGTAATATGCTTCCTCACCTCCTCATGGATGTTCTTCAAGTGTTCTGCAAAATCCTCAGCTTCAGCACTACTTATTTCTCCTTTATCTATCTTCCTCAATTCAGATGCATTTCTTGGACTACTTCCATATACAATCTGGAATGGTGATTTACCAGTGCTCCTGTTGACAGAATTATTGTATGCAAATTCTGCCTGTGGTAAAATCAAATCCCATCCTGTTGGCTTATCTCCAACCAAACATCTCAGCAAATTTCTCAAACTCCTATTCACCACCTCTGTCTGTCCATCAGTCTGTGGATGATGTGATGAACTAAACTTCAAATCTGTCTTCAACTTCTTCCACAATGTACGCCAGAAATATCCAACAAACTTAGTGTCCCGATCTGAAACTATGGTCTTTGGCAAACCATGTAGTCTCACTACCTCTCTGAAAAACAATTCTGCTACATGAACAGCATCAGTAGTCTTCTTGCAGGGAATGAAATGTGCCATCTTTGAAAATCTATCAACTACCACAAAAATTGAATCGTGTCCCCGCTGTGTCCTCGGTAAACCAAGAACAAAGTCCATGCTGATATCCTCCCAAGGCTTCTCTGGTACAGATAATGGCTGATACAACCCTGTATTCTGCTTCACTCCTTTTGCCATCTGACATACTCTGCAACTCTGTACAAACTTCTTCACATCTCGCTGCAACTGTGGCCAATAATAATTCTCACTAACCAAACCAACGGTTTTATCACGACCAAAGTGTCCAGCCAATCCTCCACTATGCTTCTCCTTGATGAGATTCTCCCTCATAGAACTTCGTGGAATGCACAATTGACTCCCTTTGAATAGCATATCGTCCTGGATGATGAAATCCAGCCATTTCGTCCTGTCTAGAGTAACAGGTTCTGTACAAGCTTTCCAAGCTTCACCAAAATCAGGATCCTCTGGATACAAATTCTTGAGTTCCTTGAACCCAACCACTTCAATCTGCATTTCTGTCAGCAATAGTTGCCTTCTGCTAAGAGCATCTGCAACCCTATTAGACTTTCCACTCCTGTGTTTCAAAACAAATGTATAACTCTGCAAAAACTCAACCCATTTCAAATGCCTTTGATTCAACTTTCCTTGACTATTCAAATATTGCAAAGCTTGATGATCAGTATACAAAACAAACTCCTTAGGAAGCAGATAATGCCTCCACTTTTTCAATGCCTGAACTATAGCATAAAATTCCTGATCATAAACAGAATATTTCCTCTTGGCATCATTTAACTTCTCACTGAAATACGCAACAGGTTTACCTTCTTGGCTCATAACAGCTCCTATTGTAGTACCACTAGCATCACAATCTACTTGAAACACCTTATTAAAATCTGGAAGTGCTAAAACAGGTTGTTCTGTAACTTTTTGTTTCAATAATTGAAAACTCTTTTCTGCCCCATTAGTCCACTTAAACTCTTTTCTATCCCCTCTCATTGTTTCAGTCAAGGGTCCACAAATACTGCTAAAATTTCGGATAAACTTTCTGTAAAAGCTAGCTAGACCATGAAAAGATCTTACCTCAGTAGCATTCCTTGGAGTAGGCCATTCAAGGATAGCCTGTACCTTCTCTGGGTCCATTTTTAGACCTTCTCCTGAAACTACAAACCCCAAATACACCAACTCTTTCTTCACAAAACTGCACTTCTTCAAATTAATCAACAATTTCTCTTCTCTCAGCTTCTCAAATACCATACGAATATGCATCATATGCTCCTCCAATGTCTTACTAAAGATCAGAATACCATCTAGGTAAACAATGACAAACTTACCTAGAAATTCTTTCAGAACCTCGTTCATGAGCCGCATGAAAGTGCTCGGTGCATTGGTTAGCCCAAAAGGCATGACTAACCACTCATACAGTCCTTCCTTTGTCTTGAAGGCAGTCTTCCATTCATCTCCTTCTCTGATCCGAATCTGATGATATCCACTTTTTAGATCTATCTTTGAAAAATACACAGCTCCACTCAAACAGTCCATAATATCATCCATTCGTGGCAATGGAAACCTGTACTTGATTGTGATCTTGTTTATTGCCCTAGAATCTGTACACATCCTCCATTCTCCATTCTTTTTTGGTGCTAATACTGCTGGTACAGCACAGGGACTTAGACTCTCACGGATCAATCCTTTCTGTAACAGTTCATGTACTTGTCTGTTCAACTCCTCACTTTCTGCAGGTGTCATTCTGTGTGCTGCCTTATTCGGCAAACTCGCTCCTGGGATCAAATCCATTTGATGACTGATCTTCCTCACTGGTGGTAATCTATCAGGCACGTTATCGGATACAATATCCTGAAACTCATTCAACAAATCTGCAACTTCTACAGGAACATCTTCTACTTCCTCTTTACCAGCTTTTGGAATTAAAGCAAAACATACATGCTCATGCCTCATACCATCTAGGAAATTTCTTCCATCAACAAAAGTTATCCTTGCATTACCACATACCTTTTCTTCGGTCTCCTTCAATGGCTTTAGCTTATGTCGCACTCCATCCTTTGTCAGGGAATAGGTATTCGCACGGCCATCATGTACAGCACATCTGTCAAACTGCCATGGTCTACCCAACAACATATGACATGCATCCATAGATATGATATCACATAGTACCGTCGTCTTGGTACCCACCGATCTTGAACTTCACTAGGCATTGTTCATTGACCATGACCTTGTGGTCATCCTGTACCCAGGCAATCCGATATGGATGTGGGTGTTTCTGTCTCTTGAGCTTCAACTTTGTCACCATCTCTTCTGACACCAAATTGTCAGTGCTTCCACTATCGATAATCACATCACAACATTTACCTTCACACTTGCACCTGGTGCGAAACAAGCTCCTCCTTTGCTCAGGTTCATTCTCACCACTCAACAGGACTCTTCTGTTAATCAACGTTTCTCCTCTTTCAGCATCTTCAGAATTTGATGATCTGGCATCTTCATCTACATGTGCAACTCTGGCCTGGCCTTCATTTCTCCTGTCTGTTCTACCTTGGCGCTGAGGACATTCAAATGCCCTATGACCTTCTTCTCCACAGTGAAAACATGTTCCACGGAAGCCACCTCTTCCAGATCCTTGTCCTCTTCCTCTTCCTCTCTGATCTCTATTATTCTGATCCTGGAAGCGATTGGAATTATTTCCTCGCTGATTCTGACTGCTACTGGCCTCATCCTTCTTTTTCGGATCTTCATTTCGGCCACCATATGACCGTCCACCAGATCGTCCACCGCGACCTCTTCCGTTTTGTCTGCTCTCAAACTTCTTGTTCAGCTTTTCCTCTACTTTTAGGGCAAACTGGTATGCCTCCTCAATACTGTTCATTCGAACCAGATTCAGCTCCTCCTGAATGCTTGGCCTTAACCCATTAAGGTATCGGGCAACTTTTTCCTTGTCAGCTTCTGCATGGCCTGTTCTGATGAGAAGTCGATAGAACTCCTCTGTATACTCCTGAACAGATCTTCCTGCTTGCTTCAAACTCTGCATTTTCTTCAGTAGGTCAAGCTCATAATCAACAGGAATGAACTGCCGCTTCAATTTATCCACCATCCGATCCCATCTTGTGATTTTATCTTTCCCTCTTCTATTTCGCTCCAATTGAATTTCTTGCCACCAGATCTTCGCATGACCTTTCAGTCTGGCTTTCGCAAATTTGACCCTATCAGGATCCTCAACATCTTCATACTCAAAATATTCCTCACATTCATTGATCCAGTCGATCAATTCCTCTGGGTTAAGATTTCCAGAAAATGTAGGAACCTCAATCTTAGGTCTTTTCCCAATCTTGGAAATGGCCCGAAAAAGTCTTTCTTCCTCATGGTTCACAATTTCAACTTCTCCTTCTTGATATTCTTCTTCGGCTTCATCCTCGCTTTCGTCTCTGACATTAAGATTCATTCCTCTGCGAATATCTTCTTGCAATGCTCGCACTTGTCTCTGCAGCTCTCTAACCTCGGGTGTTACAACACCAGCTCTTCCGCCACGTTCCCTTCGTGGAGGCATTTTCGCGATGCGCGCTGAAACCCTAGCCACGGTCCTGGTGCAAACTGCCTCACAGTCGGCGATCTGTTTACACACTCAAGAACTCCTGCTCTGATACCACTTGATGAAGGGTGCTCCCCTTAATACCACAAACACATAACAGAAATAGAGAAACAACAACAATATGCAAGAACAGAAAATTGGCTTCTTATTATCTCCACAAATGTGAAATTACAAACTTTCAGAATTACAATATGCAAAGCCACATGGGCATTCCCTTACAATATTCTGCAGGACAAAGCCTCGAATCAATACCCAGATCTACTACCCAGAACTATTCTGAACTGCCTAAGACAATAATACAGCCTTCCTTATATAGGCAATTTTCCACCGCCTGGGAAGGTTCCAGAATTTTAGCCAATAAGGCCGACCAAACTTAGAATTATTTTTTTATTTTACATTTCATTACATCATAGTCGGCTCAAAATAAATTTTGAAACCCGAACAGAAATTTTGAAAAAATCATTTTCCGCCATTTCAGGTGACCGGACTTCCGAAGACCATAAGTCATCACCAGTTGACCCGATTGACTATTGTAACCCCATTTCGGAAAGGGCGCGAGGAGCTCTACAACGCCTGAATTAAGCAAGCTTCATTCAGCCCAAAATTCGACCTCATCCGGGGCCTCTAAAGCCTTCAAAACTGAGTTCGAAGTTTCTGTACCCTGCTGCCAATACCGAAAATCTTCAATATCTTCCAATATACACTTGATCTGGAAATGAAACTTTACTGGCAGACTTATATGACCAAAATGAACCTCCAAGAAAGAAATCAGATCATTCTGAGCACATACGAAAATTACCAAAAATAGTAACTTTCCATAAATAGCAGCTCTGCACAAAATAACCCTTATTGAATATAAAAACATAAATATTTTTGGGCGATGCAAGATTGCTCTTACACCCAGGATGCTCCTGCATCAGACACCCGGGGTAATTTGAGAAGTGACCCTGTCACGACTCAGGTGTGTAGAGGAAAACCAAGATGGTTAACCTCCTCCTTTGTTAGCCATGACGAGTCTTCAACAGGTCGTCCTTTCCACTTGACCAGATATTCTTCATATGTCCTGTTCCTTGTGCTTCTGCCAACACGACTATCCAGTATATCTTCAATCTCCTTAGTGTCTAAACTAGTTGCTGGAATACTCCACTGTGCTGCTGTGATCTCATCTTCAACACCTCCTTCATGATACTCTGTCAGGTCTGAAATGTTAAACACTGGTGAAATATTTAGCTCAGTAGGCAATTCTACCTTATATGCGTTTCCTGAATCATGTTTCTTCAGTATCCTACATGGTCCAAACTTCTTCATTTTCAGCTTGTTATATGTACCAACTGGAAACCGCTCCTTCCGCAAATGAACCATGACTTCATCACCAACTTGAAATTCCTTATACCTCCTTTTCTCATCTGCCTTAGCCTTATACTGTGCATTCATCTTGGTAATATGCTTCCTCACCTCCTCATGGATGTTCTTCAAGTGTTCTGCAAAATCCTCAGCTTCAGCACTACTTATTTCTCCTTTATCTATCTTCCTCAATTCAGATGCATTTCTTGGACTACTTCCATATACAATCTGGAATGGTGATTTACCAGTGCTCCTGTTGACAGAATTATTGTATGCAAATTCTGCCTGTGGTAAAATCAAATCCCATCCTGTTGGCTTATCTCCAACCAAACATCTCAGCAAATTTCTCAAACTCCTATTCACCACCTCTGTCTGTCCATCAGTCTGTGGATGATGTGATGAACTAAACTTCAAATCTGTCTTCAACTTCTTCCACAATGTACGCCAGAAATATCCAACAAACTTAGTGTCCCGATCTGAAACTATGGTCTTTGGCAAACCATGTAGTCTCACTACCTCTCTGAAAAACAATTCTGCTACATGAACAGCATCAGTAGTCTTCTTGCAGGGAATGAAATGTGCCATCTTTGAAAATCTATCAACTACCACAAAAATTGAATCGTGTCCCCGCTGTGTCCTCGGTAAACCAAGAACAAAGTCCATGCTGATATCCTCCCAAGGCTTCTCTGGTACAGATAATGGCTGATACAACCCTGTATTCTGCTTCACTCCTTTTGCCATCTGACATACTCTGCAACTCTGTACAAACTTCTTCACATCTCGCTGCAACTGTGGCCAATAATAATTCTCACTAACCAAACCAACGGTTTTATCACGACCAAAGTGTCCAGCCAATCCTCCACTATGCTTCTCCTTGATGAGATTCTCCCTCATAGAACTTCGTGGAATGCACAATTGACTCCCTTTGAATAGCATATCGTCCTGGATGATGAAATCCAGCCATTTCGTCCTGTCTAGAGTAACAGGTTCTGTACAAGCTTTCCAAGCTTCACCAAAATCAGGATCCTCTGGATACAAATTCTTGAGTTCCTTGAACCCAACCACTTCAATCTGCATTTCTGTCAGCAATAGTTGCCTTCTGCTAAGAGCATCTGCAACCCTATTAGACTTTCCACTCCTGTGTTTCAAAACAAATGTATAACTCTGCAAAAACTCAACCCATTTCAAATGCCTTTGATTCAACTTTCCTTGACTATTCAAATATTGCAAAGCTTGATGATCAGTATACAAAACAAACTCCTTAGGAAGCAGATAATGCCTCCACTTTTTCAATGCCTGAACTATAGCATAAAATTCCTGATCATAAACAGAATATTTCCTCTTGGCATCATTTAACTTCTCACTGAAATACGCAACAGGTTTACCTTCTTGGCTCATAACAGCTCCTATTGTAGTACCACTAGCATCACAATCTACTTGAAACACCTTATTAAAATCTGGAAGTGCTAAAACAGGTTGTTCTGTAACTTTTTGTTTCAATAATTGAAAACTCTTTTCTGCCCCATTAGTCCACTTAAACTCTTTTCTATCCCCTCTCATTGTTTCAGTCAAGGGTCCACAAATACTGCTAAAATTTCGGATAAACTTTCTGTAAAAGCTAGCTAGACCATGAAAAGATCTTACCTCAGTAGCATTCCTTGGAGTAGGCCATTCAAGGATAGCCTGTACCTTCTCTGGGTCCATTTTTAGACCTTCTCCTGAAACTACAAACCCCAAATACACCAACTCTTTCTTCACAAAACTGCACTTCTTCAAATTAATCAACAATTTCTCTTCTCTCAGCTTCTCAAATACCATACGAATATGCATCATATGCTCCTCCAATGTCTTACTAAAGATCAGAATACCATCTAGGTAAACAATGACAAACTTACCTAGAAATTCTTTCAGAACCTCGTTCATGAGCCGCATGAAAGTGCTCGGTGCATTGGTTAGCCCAAAAGGCATGACTAACCACTCATACAGTCCTTCCTTTGTCTTGAAGGCAGTCTTCCATTCATCTCCTTCTCTGATCCGAATCTGATGATATCCACTTTTTAGATCTATCTTTGAAAAATACACAGCTCCACTCAAACAGTCCATAATATCATCCATTCGTGGCAATGGAAACCTGTACTTGATTGTGATCTTGTTTATTGCCCTAGAATCTGTACACATCCTCCATTCTCCATTCTTTTTTGGTGCTAATACTGCTGGTACAGCACAGGGACTTAGACTCTCACGGATCAATCCTTTCTGTAACAGTTCATGTACTTGTCTGTTCAACTCCTCACTTTCTGCAGGTGTCATTCTGTGTGCTGCCTTATTCGGCAAACTCGCTCCTGGGATCAAATCCATTTGATGACTGATCTTCCTCACTGGTGGTAATCTATCAGGCACGTTATCGGATACAATATCCTGAAACTCATTCAACAAATCTGCAACTTCTACAGGAACATCTTCTACTTCCTCTTTACCAGCTTTTGGAATTAAAGCAAAACATACATGCTCATGCCTCATACCATCTAGGAAATTTCTTCCATCAACAAAAGTTATCCTTGCATTACCACATACCTTTTCTTCGGTCTCCTTCAATGGCTTTAGCTTATGTCGCACTCCATCCTTTGTCAGGGAATAGGTATTCGCACGGCCATCATGTACAGCACATCTGTCAAACTGCCATGGTCTACCCAACAACATATGACATGCATCCATAGATATGATATCACATAGTACCTCGTCTTGGTACCCACCGATCTTGAACTTCACTAGGCATTGTTCATTGACCATGACCTTGTGGTCATCCTGTACCCAGGCAATCCGATATGGATGTGGGTGTTTCTGTCTCTTGAGCTTCAACTTTGTCACCATCTCTTCTGACACCAAATTGTCAGTGCTTCCACTATCGATAATCACATCACAACATTTACCTTCACACTTGCACCTGGTGCGAAACAAGCTCCTCCTTTGCTCAGGTTCATTCTCACCACTCAACAGGACTCTTCTGTTAATCAACGTTTCTCCTCTTTCAGCATCTTCAGAATTTGATGATCTGGCATCTTCATCTACATGTGCAACTCTGGCCTGGCCTTCATTTCTCCTGTCTGTTCTACCTTGGCGCTGAGGACATTCAAATGCCCTATGACCTTCTTCTCCACAGTGAAAACATGTTCCACGGAAGCCACCTCTTCCAGATCCTTGTCCTCTTCCTCTTCCTCTCTGATCTCTATTATTCTGATCCTGGAAGCGATTGGAATTATTTCCTCGCTGATTCTGACTGCTACTCGGCCTCATCCTTCTTTTTCGGATCTTCATTTCGGCCACCATATGACCGTCCACCAGATCGTCCACCGCGACCTCTTCCGTTTTTGTCTGCTCTCAAACTTCTTGTTCAGCTTTTCCTCTACTTTTAGGGCAAACTGGTATGCCTCCTCAATACTGTTCATTCGAACCAGATTCAGCTCCTCCTGAATGCTTGGCCTTAACCCATTAAGGTATCGGGCAACTTTTTCCTTGTCAGCTTCTGCATGGCCTGTTCTGATGAGAAGTCGATAGAACTCCTCTGTATACTCCTGAACAGATCTTCCTGCTTGCTTCAAACTCTGCATTTTCTTCAGTAGGTCAAGCTCATAATCAACAGGAATGAACTGCCCGCTTCAATTATCCACCATCCGATCCCATCTTGTGATTTTATCTTTCCCTCTTCTATTTCGCTCCAATTGAATTTCTTGCCACCAGATCTTCGCATGACCTTTCAGTCTGGCTTTCGCAAATTTGACCCTATCAGGATCCTCAACATCTTCATACTCAAAATATTCCTCACATTCATTGATCCAGTCGATCAATTCCTCTGGGTTAAGATTTCCAGAAAATGTAGGAACCTCAATCTTAGGTCTTTTCCCAATCTTGGAAATGGCCCGAAAAAGTCTTTCTTCCTCATGGTTCACAATTTCAACTTCTCCTTCTTGATATTCTTCTTCGGCTTCATCCTCGCTTTCGTCTCTGACATTAAGATTCATTCCTCTGCGAATATCTTCTTGCAATGCTCGCACTTGTCTCTGCAGCTCTCTAACCTCGGGTGTTACAACACCAGCTCTTCCGCCACGTTCCCTTCGTGGAGGCATTTTCGCGATGCGCGCTGAAACCCTAGCCACGGTCCTGGTGCAAACTGCCTCACAGTCGGCGATCTGTTTACACACTCAAGAACTCCTGCTCTGATACCACTTGATGAAGGGTGCTCCCCTTAATACCACAAACACATAACAGAAATAGAGAAACAACAACAATATGCAAGAACAGAAAATTGGCTTCTTATTATCTCCACAAATGTGAAATTACAAACTTTCAGAATTACAATATGCAAAGCCACATGGGCATTCCCTTACAATATTCTGCAGGACAAAGCCTCGAATCAATACCCAGATCTACTACCCAGAACTATTCTGAACTGCCTAAGACAATAATACAGCCTTCCTTATATAGGCAATTTTCCACCGCCTGGGAAGGTTCCAGAATTTTAGCCAATAAGGCCGACCAAACTTAGAATTATTTTTTTATTTTACATTTCATTACATCATAGTCGGCTCAAAATAAATTTTGAAACCCGAACAGAAATTTTGAAAAAATCATTTTCCGCCATTTCAGGTGACCGGACTTCCGAAGACCATAAGTCATCACCAGTTGACCCGATTGACTATTGTAACCCCATTTCGGAAAGGGCGCGAGGAGCTCTACAACGCCTGAATTAAGCAAGCTTCATTCAGCCCAAAATTCGACCTCATCCGGGGCCTCTAAAGCCTTCAAAACTGAGTTCGAAGTTTCTGTACCCTGCTGCCAATACCGAAAATCTTCAATATCTTCCAATATACACTTGATCTGGAAATGAAACTTTACTGGCAGACTTATATGACCAAAATGAACCTCCAAGAAAGAAATCAGATCATTCTGAGCACATACGAAAATTACCAAAAATAGTAACTTTCCATAAATAGCAGCTCTGCACAAAATAACCCTTATTGAATATAAAAACATAAATATTTTTGGGCGATGCAAGATTGCTCTTACACCCAGGATGCTCCTGCATCAGACACCCGGGGTAATTTGAGAAGTGACCCTGTCACGACTCAGGTGTGTAGAGGAAAACCAAGATGGTTAACCTCCTCCTTTGTTAGCCATGACGAGTCTTCAACAGGTCGTCCTTTCCACTTGACCAGATATTCTTCATATGTCCTGTTCCTTGTGCTTCTGCCAACACGACTATCCAGTATATCTTCAATCTCCTTAGTGTCTAAACTAGTTGCTGGAATACTCCACTGTGCTGCTGTGATCTCATCTTCAACACCTCCTTCATGATACTCTGTCAGGTCTGAAATGTTAAACACTGGTGAAATATTTAGCTCAGTAGGCAATTCTACCTTATATGCGTTTCCTGAATCATGTTTCTTCAGTATCCTACATGGTCCAAACTTCTTCATTTTCAGCTTGTTATATGTACCAACTGGAAACCGCTCCTTCCGCAAATGAACCATGACTTCATCACCAACTTGAAATTCCTTATACCTCCTTTTCTCATCTGCCTTAGCCTTATACTGTGCATTCATCTTGGTAATATGCTTCCTCACCTCCTCATGGATGTTCTTCAAGTGTTCTGCAAAATCCTCAGCTTCAGCACTACTTATTTCTCCTTTATCTATCTTCCTCAATTCAGATGCATTTCTTGGACTACTTCCATATACAATCTGGAATGGTGATTTACCAGTGCTCCTGTTGACAGAATTATTGTATGCAAATTCTGCCTGTGGTAAAATCAAATCCCATCCTGTTGGCTTATCTCAACCAAACATCTCAGCAAATTTCTCAAACTCCTATTCACCACCTCTGTCTGTCCATCAGTCTGTGGATGATGTGATGAACTAAACTTCAAATCTGTCTTCAACTTCTTCCACAATGTACGCCAGAAATATCCAACAAACTTAGTGTCCCGATCTGAAACTATGGTCTTTGGCAAACCATGTAGTCTCACTACCTCTCTGAAAAACAATTCTGCTACATGAACAGCATCAGTAGTCTTCTTGCAGGGAATGAAATGTGCCATCTTTGAAAATCTATCAACTACCACAAAAATTGAATCGTGTCCCCGCTGTGTCCTCGGTAAACCAAGAACAAAGTCCATGCTGATATCCTCCCAAGGCTTCTCTGGTACAGATAATGGCTGATACAACCCTGTATTCTGCTTCACTCCTTTTGCCATCTGACATACTCTGCAAACTCTGTACAAACTTCTTCACATCTCGCTGCAACTGTGGCCAATAATAATTCTCACTAACCAAACCAACGGTTTTATCACGACCAAAGTGTCCAGCCAATCCTCCACTATGCTTCTCCTTGATGAGATTCTCCCTCATAGAACTTCGTGGAATGCACAATTGACTCCCTTTGAATAGCATATCGTCCTGGATGATGAAATCCAGCCATTTCGTCCTGTCTAGAGTAACAGGTTCTGTACAAGCTTTCCAAGCTTCACCAAAATCAGGATCCTCTGGATACAAATTCTTGAGTTCCTTGAACCCAACCACTTCAATCTGCATTTCTGTCAGCAATAGTTGCCTTCTGCTAAGAGCATCTGCAACCCTATTAGACTTTCCACTCCTGTGTTTCAAAACAAATGTATAACTCTGCAAAAACTCAACCCATTTCAAATGCCTTTGATTCAACTTTCCTTGACTATTCAAATATTGCAAAGCTTGATGATCAGTATACAAAACAAACTCCTTAGGAAGCAGATAATGCCTCCACTTTTTCAATGCCTGAACTATAGCATAAAATTCCTGATCATAAACAGAATATTTCCTCTTGGCATCATTTAACTTCTCACTGAAATACGCAACAGGTTTACCTTCTTGGCTCATAACAGCTCCTATTGTAGTACCACTAGCATCACAATCTACTTGAAACACCTTATTAAAATCTGGAAGTGCCTAAAACAGGTTGTTCTGTAACTTTTTGTTTCAATAATTGAAAACTCTTTTCTGCCCCATTAGTCCACTTAAACTCTTTTCTATCCCCTCTCATTGTTTCAGTCAAGGGTCCACAAATACTGCTAAAATTTCGGATAAACTTTCTGTAAAAGCTAGCTAGACCATGAAAAGATCTTACCTCAGTAGCATTCCTTGGAGTAGGCCATTCAAGGATAGCCTGTACCTTCTCTGGGTCCATTTTTAGACCTTCTCCTGAAACTACAAACCCCAAATACACCAACTCTTTCTTCACAAAACTGCACTTCTTCAAATTAATCAACAATTTCTCTTCTCTCAGCTTCTCAAATACCATACGAATATGCATCATATGCTCCTCCAATGTCTTACTAAAGATCAGAATACCATCTAGGTAAACAATGACAAACTTACCTAGAAATTCTTTCAGAACCTCGTTCATGAGCCGCATGAAAGTGCTCGGTGCATTGGTTAGCCCAAAAGGCATGACTAACCACTCATACAGTCCTTCCTTTGTCTTGAAGGCAGTCTTCCATTCATCTCCTTCTCTGATCCGAATCTGATGATATCCACTTTTTAGATCTATCTTTGAAAAATACACAGCTCCACTCAAACAGTCCATAATATCATCCATTCGTGGCAATGGAAACCTGTACTTGATTGTGATCTTGTTTATTGCCCTAGAATCTGTACACATCCTCCATTCTCCATTCTTTTTTGGTGCTAATACTGCTGGTACAGCACAGGGACTTAGACTCTCACGGATCAATCCTTTCTGTAACAGTTCATGTACTTGTCTGTTCAACTCCTCACTTTCTGCAGGTGTCATTCTGTGTGCTGCCTATTCGGCAAACTCGCTCCTGGGATCAAATCCATTTGATGACTGATCTTCCTCACTGGTGGTAATCTATCAGGCACGTTATCGGATACAATATCCTGAAACTCATTCAACAAATCTGCAACTTCTACAGGAACATCTTCTACTTCCTCTTTACCAGCTTTTGGAATTAAAGCAAAACATACATGCTCATGCCTCATACCATCTAGGAAATTTCTTCCATCAACAAAAGTTATCCTTGCATTACCACATACCTTTTCTTCGGTCTCCTTCAATGGCTTTAGCTTATGTCGCACTCCATCCTTTGTCAGGGAATAGGTATTCGCACGGCCATCATGTACAGCACATCTGTCAAACTGCCATGGTCTACCCAACAACATATGACATGCATCCATAGATATGATATCACATAGTACCTCGTCTTGGTACCCACCGATCTTGAACTTCACTAGGCATTGTTCATTGACCATGACCTTGTGGTCATCCTGTACCCAGGCAATCCGATATGGATGTGGGTGTTTCTGTCTCTTGAGCTTCAACTTTGTCACCATCTCTTCTGACACCAAATTGTCAGTGCTTCCACTATCGATAATCACATCACAACATTTACCTTCACACTTGCACCTGGTGCGAAACAAGCTCCTCCTTTGCTCAGGTTCATTCTCACCACTCAACAGGACTCTTCTGTTAATCAACGTTTCTCCTCTTCAGCATCTTCAGAATTTGATGATCTGGCATCTTCATCTACATGTGCAACTCTGGCCTGGCCTTCATTTCTCCTGTCTGTTCTACCTTGGCGCTGAGGACATTCAAATGCCCTATGACCTTCTTCTCCACAGTGAAAACATGTTCCACGGAAGCCACCTCTTCCAGATCCTTGTCCTCTTCCTCTTCCTCTCTGATCTCTATTATTCTGATCCTGGAAGCGATTGGAATTATTTCCTCGCTGATTCTGACTGCTACTGGCCTCATCCTTCTTTTTCGGATCTTCATTTCGGCCACCATATGACCGTCCACCAGATCGTCCACCGCGACCTCTTCCGTTTTGTCTGCTCTCAAACTTCTTGTTCAGCTTTTCCTCTACTTTTAGGGCAAACTGGTATGCCTCCTCAATACTGTTCATTCGAACCAGATTCAGCTCCTCCTGAATGCTTGGCCTTAACCCATTAAGGTATCGGGCAACTTTTTCCTTGTCAGCTTCTGCATGGCCTGTTCTGATGAGAAGTCGATAGAACTCCTCTGTATACTCCCTGAACAGATCTTCCTGCTTGCTTCAAACTCTGCATTTTCTTCAGTAGGTCAAGCTCATAATCAACAGGAATGAACTGCCGCTTCAATTTATCCACCATCCGATCCCATCTTGTGATTTTATTCTTTCCCTCTTCTATTTCGCTCCAATTGAATTTCTTGCCACCAGATCTTCGCATGACCTTTCAGTCTGGCTTTCGCAAATTTGACCCTATCAGGATCCTCAACATCTTCATACTCAAAATATTCCTCACATTCATTGATCCAGTCGATCAATTCCTCTGGGTTAAGATTTCCAGAAAATGTAGGAACCTCAATCTTAGGTCTTTTCCCAATCTTGGAAATGGCCCGAAAAAGTCTTTCTTCCTCATGGTTCACAATTTCAACTTCTCCTTCTTGATATTCTTCTTCGGCTTCAATCCTCGCTTTCGTCTCTGACATTAAGATTCATTCCTCTGCGAATATCTTCTTGCAATGCTCGCACTTGTCTCTGCAGCTCTCTAACCTCGGGTGTTACAACACCAGCTCTTCCGCCACGTTCCCTTCGTGGAGGCATTTTCGCGATGCGCGCTGAAACCCTAGCCACGGTCCTGGTGCAAACTGCCTCACAGTCGGCGATCTGTTTTACACACTCAAGAACTCCTGCTCTGATACCACTTGATGAAGGGTGCTCCCCTTAATACCACAAACACATAACAGAAATAGAGAAACAACAACAATATGCAAGAACAGAAAATTGGCTTCTTATTATCTCCACAAATGTGAAATTACAAACTTTCAGAATTACAATATGCAAAGCCACATGGGCATTCCCTTACAATATTCTGCAGGACAAAGCCTCGAATCAATACCCAGATCTACTACCCAGAACTATTCTGAACTGCCTAAGACAATAATACAGCCTTCCTTATATAGGCAATTTTCCACCGCCTTGGGAAGGTTCCAGAATTTTAGCCAATAAGGCCGACCAAACTTAGAATTATTTTTTTTATTTTACATTTCATTACATCATAGTCGGCTCAAAATAAATTTTGAAACCCGAACAGAAATTTTGAAAAAATCATTTTCCGCCATTTCAGGTGACCGGACTTCCGAAGACCATAAGTCATCACCAGTTGACCCGATTGACTATTGTAACCCCATTTCGGAAAGGGCGCGAGGAGCTCTACAACGCCTGAATTAAGCAAGCTTCATTCAGCCCAAAATTCGACCTCATCCGGGGCCTCTAAAGCCTTCAAAACTGAGTTCGAAGTTTCTGTACCCTGCTGCCAATACCGAAAATCTTCAATATCTTCCAATATACACTTGATCTGGAAATGAAACTTTACTGGCAGACTTATATGACCAAAATGAACCTCCAAGAAAGAAATCAGATCATTCTGAGCACATACGAAAATTACCAAAAATAGTAACTTTCCATAAATAGCAGCTCTGCACAAAATAACCCTTATTGAATATAAAAACATAAATATTTTGGGCGATGCAAGATTGCTCTTACACCCAGGATGCTCCTGCATCAGACACCCGGGGTAATTTGAGAAGTGACCCTGTCACGACTCAGGTGTGTAGAGGAAAACCAAGATGGTTAACCTCCTCCTTTGTTAGCCATGACGAGTCTTCAACAGGTCGTCCTTTCCACTTGACCAGATATTCTTCATATGTCCTGTTCCTTGTGCTTCTGCCAACACGACTATCCAGTATATCTTCAATCTCCTTAGTGTCTAAACTAGTTGCTGGAATACTCCACTGTGCTGCTGTGATCT
>BSBK01003005.1:7500-40000 GCA_027943335.1 Chamaecyparis obtusa
AGCCCCCCGCATAGCAATCAGGTGGCTTCATGCCCCTCTAATAGGAATCAGTGCTAGTGATCCGATTTTTAAATCCGACTTACTCATCCGTCCGCGCACAAGCTCTGATTCTATTAGAGGGGCATGGGGGAGCTTCCGCGAACTACTACTCCCCTATATAAGTTATTAGTCCGGGTCTTTCTCTTCCGTAGAAATTTGAGACGTTGAGAATGGCTCCCAAACAATTCAAATCTTCCAAAAATTCAAGTGAATACGATGAGGAAAAAGCTCACAAAAAAATCAAATCTTCAAAAAATTCATGTGAAACGAACAGAATAGCTCACAAAAAATTCAGGTCTTCCGAAAAAATCGAAGGGAAACGAAAAGAACAACTAGCAAAACATTCAAATTTCCAAAACTTCAAGTAAAGAAAGAACATAGCTCACCAAAAAAATCCATTTCTTCCAAAACTCAAGTGAATCGAAGAGAGTAGGCTCACAAAAAATTAAAATCTTCCAAAAAAAAATCAAAGGAAACAAAAGAGGAGATCGCAAAAATTCGAATCTTCCAATGAAACAAAAATGAGAATAGCAAACAAAAAATTCAAATCTTAATGCAGCATGCGACAGAGCAAATCGCTTGTGCCAAGCGACCCGGGAGCTAGACGGGGGCTGACCCAAAAATTGCGTTCTTGTCAATGCGACGATGCGTTGGAACGACAACCGCTGTCGAACCCTTTCCTACTTGCAACGTCGACTGACACAAAAGACACGATCCTGGACAGGCCCCGCATAGAAAGCGGGTGGCCTAATGCGCCCCTCCAATAGAATCAGCGCTAGTGCTCAGATTTTAAATCCGAGATACCCAGCACTGATTCTCTTGGAGGGGGGCACCTACCCAAACGACTCAAAAAGCTATACGCGGCTCCATTCACAAAAACAGAACTATCTCCGGCCAACTCCCTGTGAAGCCGCATCTCTCCGTTCCGCTCGTGTAAGAGCCAACGCGTAGCTAACGAGTACGTGGATAGGGTTCGCGGAAAGTACATAGCAAATCACTTGTACCAAAGTGACCCGAAAGCTAGACAGGGGCTGACCCGTAGATTGCCTTCCATATCACTGCGACGACGCATTGGAACGACAAACCGCTGCCGAACCCTTTCCGACTTGCACCGTCGAGCGACCCGAAAGACAGGACTTTGGGCAGCCCCCGCATAGCAATCAAGTGGCTTCATGCCCCTCTAATAGAATCAGTGCTGGTGATCCCATTTTGAAATCCGACCTACACATCCGTCCGATCACCGGCAATGATTCTATAAGAGGGGTATGGGGAGCTTCCGCGAACAACACACAACTCCTCCCCTATATAAGTTATTAGTCCGAGTCTTGCTCTTGAGTGGAAATTTAAGCCGAAGAAACTGGCTCCCAAAAAAATTCAAATCTTCCAAAAATTCAAGTGAAACGATGACAAAAAGCTCACAAAAAATCAAATCTTCCAAAAATTCAAGTGAAACGAACAGAATAGATCACAAAAAATTCAAGTCTTTCGAAAAAATCTAGGAAAACGAAAAGAATAGCTAGAAAACAAAATTCAAATCTTCCAGAAATTCAAGTAAAACAAAGAACATGGCTCACCAAAATAATTCATCTTCCAAAAATTCGTCATTCTTACCGCAATCCATCATCTTATCCGTCATAACGCGTATCCAACATATCCACGAGGAGGTAACCCAACTCGCTCGCATAGTTCCTCAAGTCAGATAACAATGCATCTAGATGAATCCAAATCGTTTTCGATCGAGACTTAGCAACTAATGTCGCACCCGCCTAGATTGACTTGAGATCCAATCCGCCGACACATATGATAACTAACTGATTCCAATGCAAAGCATCTTGAGCCATTGCGCACTCAAGTATCGGAAGTCGAAGCGACATAGCAAGTAGCTTGTACCAAGTGACCCGGGAGCTAGACGGGGGCTGACCCGAAGATCGCCTTTCTTGTCAATGCGACGATGTGTTGGAACGACAACCGCTGTCGAACCCTTTCCGAAGTGCACCGTCGACTGACCCAAAAGTTACGACCCTGGACAGCCCCCGCATAGCAAGCGGGTGGCCTAATGCGCCCCTCCAATAGAATCAGTGCTAGTGTTCATATTTTAAATCCGAGCTACCAATCCGTCGAGCACCAGCACTGATTCTCTTGGAGGGGCGCACCTACCCAAACGACTCAAAAGCTATATACGCGGCTCCATTCACAAGAGCAGAACTATTTCCGGCCAACTCCCTGTGAAGGCCGCATCTCTTCGTTCCACGCATGCAAGAGCCAACGCATAGCTAACGAGTACCCGGATAGGGGTTCGCAGGAAAGTACATAGCAGATCGCTTGTACCAAAGCAACCCAAAAGCTAGACGGGGGCTGACCCGAAGATCGCCTTCCATGTCACTGCGACGACGCATTGGAACGACAACCGCTGCCGAACCCTTTCCGACTTGCACCGTCGAGCGACCTTCGAAAGACGGGACTTTGAGCAGCCCCCGCATAGCAATCAGGTGGCTTCATGCCCCTCTAATGGAATCAGTGCTGCTGATCGCGTTTTGAAATCTGACCTAATCATCCGTCGTCTGTCGGATTTCAAAACGGGATCACCAGCACTGATTCTATTAGAGGGGCATGGGGGAGATTCGCGGACAACACCTCCCCTATATAAGTTATTAGTCCAAGTCTTGCACTTCCGTAGAAATTTGAGCCGACGAGAATATCTCACAAAAATTTCAAATCTTTCAAAAATACGAGTGAAACAAAAAGAATAGATCACAAAAAATTCAGAAATTCCAAAAATTCAATTGAAACGAAGAGAATAGCTCACAAAAAAATCAAGGGAAAAAAAAGAGAATAGCTCACAAATAAAATCAAATCTCCCAAAAATGCAAGTGAAACGAAGAGACTACAATCACAAAAAATGCACAACTTCCAAATATTCAATTGAAACGAAGAGAATAGCTCACAAAAATGCAAGTCTTACAAAAAAATCAAGGGAAACAAAACAGAATAGCTCACAAAAAATTCAAATCTTCCAAAAAAACCAAGTGAAACAAACAGAATAGCTCACAAAAAATTCAAATCTTGCAAACATTCAAGTGAAAACGAAGAGAATAGCTCACAAAAACATTCAAAACTTCCAAAAATTCAAGTGAAAAGAATAAAATAATAGCCCACAAAAAATTCAAGTCTTCCAAAACAAAAACCAAGGAAAAACGAAGAGAATAGCTCACAAAAAATCCAAAACTTCAAGTCAAAACGAAGAGAATTTTACTACCTCGCAACAAACAAAATTCAAATCTCGCAAAAATTCAAGTGAAACGAAGAGACTTAACTCAAAAAATTCAAATCTTCTTGCGACATGCAGACCCAAGAGCTAGACGGGGGCTCGCCCACAGATCGACTTCAGTATCACTATGACGACGCGCTGGAACGACTACCGCTGTCGAACCCTCTCTCTGACTTCCGCCATCGAGTGACCCAAAAGACACGACCCAAGGGAGCCCACGCATAAAAATTGGGTGGCTTCATGCCCCTCCAATAGAATCTGTGCTGCTGCTCACATTTTTAAATCCGAGCGGCAAATCCGTCCGAGCACCAACACTCATTCACTTGGAGGGGCACCTATCCAAACGACCGAAAAGCTATACGCGGCTCCATTCGCAAGGCACGGAACTGTTTTCAGGCCAACTCCCTGTGAAGGCCGCATCTCTGCGTTCCATGCGTGCTAGAGCCAACACATAGCTAACGAGTACCGGGATAGGTGTTCGCGGAAAGTACATAGCAGATCGCTTGTACCAAAGCAACCCAAGAGCTAGACAGGGGCTGACCCGAAGATCGCCTTCCATGTCGCTGCGACGACGCATTGGAACGACAACCGCTGCCGAACCATTTCTTGCGCCGTCGAGCGACCTGAAAGATGAGACTTTGAGCAGCCCACGCATAGCAATCAGGTGGCTTCATGCCCCTATAATGGAATCAGTGCTGCTGATCCCGTTTTGAAATCCGACCTAATCATCCATCCGTCTGTCGGATTTCAAAACGGGATCACCAGCACTGATTCCATTAGAGGGGCATGGGGGAGCTTCCGCGAACAACACCTCCCCTATATAAGTTATTAGTCCAAGTATTGCACTTCCGTAGAAATTTGAGCCGAAGAGAATATCTCACAAAAATTTCAAATCTCTCAAAAATATAAGTGAAACAAAGAAGAATAGATCACAAAAAATTCAAAACTTCCAAAAATTCAATTGAAACGAAGAGAATAGCTCACAAAAAATGCAAGTCTTGCAAAAAAAATTCAAAGGAAAAGAAGAGAATAGCTCACAAAAAAAATCAAATCTCCCAAAAAATGCATCATGCATAACTTCCAAAAATTCAATTGAAACGAAGAGAATAGCTCACAAAAAATGCAAGTCTTCCAAAAAAATCAAAGGGAAATAAAGAGAATAGCTCACAAAAAATTCAAATCTTCCAAAAAACCAAGTGAAACGAAGAGACTACATCACAAAAAATGCATAACTTCCAAAAATTCAATTGAAACGAAGAGAATAGCTCACAAAAAACGCAAGTCTTCCCAAAAAAAAACAAAAAAAAAAAAAACAAAGGGAAACAAAGAGAATAGCTCACAAAAATTCAAATCTTCCAAAAAAAACCAAGTGAAACAAAGAGAATAGCTCACAAAAATTTCAAATCTTGCAAAAATTCAAGTGAAACGAAAGATAATAGCTCACAAAAAAATTCAGAACTTCCAAAAATTCAAGTCTTCCAAAAAAAAATCAAGGAAAAACGAAGACTTAAACTCACGAAAAATTCAAATCTCCTTGCGGCATGCAGACCCAAGAGCTAGACGGGGGCTCGCCCACAAATCGACTTCAGTATCACTATGATGACGCGCTGGAACGACTACCGTTGTCGAACCCTTCTCCGACTTGCGCCATCGAGTGACCCAAAAGAGGCGACCCAGGGGAGCCCCCGCATAGCAATCGGGTGGCTTCATGCCCCTCCAATAAAATCAGGCATGCTACTCACATTTTAAATCCGAGCCGCAAATCCGTCCGAGCACCAGCACTGATTCACTTGGAGGGGCACCCTATCCAAACGACCCAAAAGCTATACGCGGCTCCTTTCGCACGCACAGAACTGTTTCAAGCCGACTCCCTGTGAAGGCCGCATCTCTCCGTTCCACCCATGCAAGAAACAACGCATAGCTAACGAATACCCGGATAGGGTTTCGCGGAAAGTACAAGCAGATCGCTTGTACCAAAGCAACCCAAAAGCTAGACGGGGGCTGACCCGAAGATCGCCTTCCATGTCACAGCGACGACGCATTGGAACGACAACCGCTGTCGAACCCTTCCCGACTTTGCGTCATCGAGCGACTCGAAAGACGGGACTTTGAGCAGCCCCCGCATAGCAATCAGGTGGCTTCATGCCCCTCTAATGGAATCAGTGCTGCTGATCCCGTTTTGAAATCCGACCTAATCATCCGTCCGTCTGTCGGATTTCAAAACGGGATCACCAGCACTGATTCTATTAGAGGGGCATGGGGGAGCTTCCGCGGACAACACCTCCCCTATATAAGTTATTAGTCCAAGTATTGCACTTCCGTAGAAATTTGAGCCGAAGAGAATATCTCACAAAAATTTCAAATCTCTCAAAAATACAAGTGAAACAAAGAACAATAGATCACAAAAAATTCAAAACTTCCAAAAATTCAATTGAAATGAAGAGAATAGCTCACAAAAAATCCAAGTCTTGCAAAAAAAATCAAGGAAAAAGAAGAGAATAGCTCACAAAAAAATCAAATTTCCCAAAAATGCAAGTGAAACGAAGAGACTACATCACCAAAAAATGCATAACTTCCAAAAATTCAATTGAAACGAAGAGAATAGCTCACAAAAAATGCAAGTCTTCCAAAAAAAAATCAAGGGAAACAAAGAGAATAGCTCACAAAAAATTCAAATCTTCGAAAAAACCAAGTGAAACAAAGAAGAATAGCTCACAAAAAATTCAAATCCTGCAAAAATTCAAGTGAAAGGAAGAGAATAGCTCACAAAAAATTCAAAACTTCAAAAAATTCAAGTGAAACGAAGAGAATAGCTCACAAAAAATTCAAAACTTCCAAAAATTCAAGTGAAACGAAGAGAATAGCTCACAAAAAACTTCAAATCTCGCAAAAACTCCAGTGAAACGAAAAAGACTTAACTCACAAAAAATTCAAATCTTCTTGCCGCATGCAGACCCAAATGCTAGACCGGGGCTCGCCCACAGATCGACTTCAGTATCACTAATGACGACGCGCTGGAACAACTACCGTTGTTGAACCCTTCTCCGACTTGCGCCATCGAGTGACCCAGAAGAGACGACCCAGGGGAGCCCCCGCATAGCAATCAGGTGGCTTCATGCCCCTCCAATAAAATCAGGCATGCTACTCACATTTTAAATCCGAGCCGCAAATCCATCCGAGCACCAGCACTGATTCACTTGGAGGGGCACCCTATCCAAACGACCCAAAAGCTATACGCGGCTCCATTCGCACGCACAGAACTGTTTCAGGCCGACTCCCTGTGAAGGCCGCATCTCTTCGTTGCACACATGCAAGAGACAACGCATAGCTAACGAGTACCCGGATAGGGTTTCGCGGAAAGTACATAGCAGATCGCTTGTACCAAAGCAACCCAAAAGCTAGACGGGGGCTGACCCTAAGATCGCCTTACATGTCACAACGACGACGCATTGGAACGACAACCGCTGTCGAACCCTTTCCGACTTGCGCAATCGAGCGACCCGAAAGACGGGACTTTGAGCAGCCCACGCATAGCAATCAGGTGGCTTCATGCCCCTGTAATGGAATCAGTGCTGCTGATCCCATTTTGAAATCTGACCTAATCATCCGTCCGTCTGTCGGATTTCAAAACGGGATCACCAGCACTGATTCTATTAGAGGGGCATGGGGGAGCTTCCGCGGACAACACCTCCCCTATATAAGTTATTAGTCCAAGTATTGCACTTTCGTAGAAATTTGAGCCGAAGAGAATATCTCACAAAAATTTCAAATCTCTCAAAAATACAAGTGAAACAAAGAGAATAGATCACAAAAAATTCAAAACTTCCAAAAATTCAATTGAAATGAAGAGAATAGCTCACAAAAAATCCAAGTCTTGCAAAAAAAAAATCAAGGGAAAAGAAGAGAATAGCTCACAAAAAATGCAAGTCTTCCAAAAAAAAACAAGGGAAACAAAGAAAATAGCTCACAAAAAATTCAAATCTTCCAAAAAACCAAGTGAAACAAAGAAGAATAGCTCACAAAAAATTCAAATCCTGCAAAAATTCAAGTGAAACGAAGAGGATAGCTCACAAAAAACTCAAAACTTCCAAAAATTCAAGTGAAACGAAGAGAATAGCTCACAAAAAATTTAAGTGAAACGAAGAGAATAGCTCACAAAAACTTCAAATCTCGCAAAAACTCCAGTGAAACGAAAAAAAGAAAAAGACTTTAACTCACAAAAAATTCAAATCTTCTTGCGGCATGCAGACCCAAGTGCTAGACGGGGGCTGCACACAGATCGACTTCAGTATCACTAATGACGACGCGCTGGAACGACTACCGTTGTCGAACCCTTCTCCGACTTGCGCCATCGAGTGACCCAAAAGAGACGACCCAGGGGAGCCCCCGCATAGCAATCAGGTGGCTTCATGCCCCTCAAATAAAATCAGGCATGCTCCTCACATTTTAAATCTGAGCCGCAAATCCGTCCGAGCACCAGCACTGATTCGCTTGGAGGGGCACCCTATCCAAACGACCCAAAAGCTATACGCGGCTCCATTCGCACGCACAGAACTATTTCAGGCCGACTCCCTGTGAAGGCCGCATCTCTCCGTTCCACACATGCAAGAGCCAATGCATAGCTAACGAGTACCCGGATAGGGGTTCGCGGAAAGTACATAGCAGATCGCTTGTACCAAGCGACCCAAAAGCTAGACAAGGGCTAACCCGAAGATCGCCTTCCATGTCACTGCGACGACGCATTGGAACGACAACCGCTGTCGAACCCTTTCCGACTTGCGCCGTCGAGCGACTCGAAAGACGGGACTTTGAGCAGCCCCCGCATAGCAATCAGGTGGCTTCATGCCCCTCTAATGGAATCAGTGCTGCTGATCCCGTTTTGAAATCCGACCTGCTCATCCATCCGTCCGTCGGATTTCAAAACGGGATCACTAGCACTGATTCTATTAGAGGGGCATGGGGGAGCTTCCGCGGACAACACCTCCCCTATATAAGTTATTAGTCCAAGTATTGCACTTCCGTAGAAATTTGAGCCGAAGAGAATATCTCACAAAAATTTCAAATCTCTCAAAAATACAAGTGAAACAAAGAAGAATAGATCACAAAAAATTCAAAACTTCTAAAAATTCAATTGAAACGAAGAGAATAGCTCACAAAAAATGCAAGTCTTGCAAAAAAAAATTCAAGGGAAAAGAAGAGAATAGCTCACAAAAAAAATCAAATCTCCCAAAAATGCAAGTGAAACGAAGAGACTACATCACAAAAAATGCATAACTTCCAAAAATTCAATTGAAACGAAGAGAATAGCTCACAAAAAATGCAAGTCTTCCAAAAAAATCAAAGGAAACAAAGAGAATAGCTCACAAAAAATAGCTAGCTTGTGGCCCGGACGATCCGATCTCATGAAAACTGACTACATACCCGTGGCTCGGATCGACAAGCTAGCTCGGATCGGCGATCTGAGCTCATTCCATCATGCATTCCCGTCTTCTACTCCATAAATGACTCACCTCTTTGTATTCACTTGAGAACTAAACATCCTTTAGTTCAGCTCGAATCACAACGTGCACTAGAATCCGTTCCAGCTCGGGTCTCATCTCAAAGATCCTTGCATTCACCAACAACACCTCCCCTATATAAGTTATTAGTCCAAGTCTTGCTCTTCCGTAGAAATTTGAGGCGAAGAGAACAACTCGCAACAAATCCAAATCTTCCAAAAAATCAAGGGAAATGGGGAGAATAGCTCACAAATAATTCAAATCTTCAAAAAAATCAAGTGAAACGAGGAGAATAGCTCACAAAAAATTCAAATCTTCCAAATATCAAACCCAAAAG
This sequence comes from Chamaecyparis obtusa, assembly GCA_027943335.1. Lineage (NCBI taxonomy): Eukaryota > Viridiplantae > Streptophyta > Pinopsida > Cupressales > Cupressaceae > Chamaecyparis > Chamaecyparis obtusa. The sequence goes on from BSBK01003005.1 coordinate 16,643, forward strand.
CTTCGCACACATTACAAATCAAACAGCTTGTACCGAGCGACCCAAACGCTAGACAAGGGCTCACCCTTAATAAGAGAATCAGTGTTTGACTTGTGGGCCGGGCGAGCCGATCTCATGAAAACTGCCTACATACCCGTGGCTCAGATCAGCGAGCTGACTCGGATCGTCGATCTGAGCTCATTCCATCATGCATTCCCGTGTTCTACTCCATAAAACGACTCACCTCTTTGTATTCACTTGAGAACTGAACATCCTTTAGCTCAGCTTGAATCACAACGCGCACTAGAATCCGTTCCAGCTCGGGTCTCATCTCAAAGATCCTTTCATTCACCAACAACACCTCCCCTATATAAGTTATTAGTCCAAGTCTTGCTCTTCCGTAGAAATTTGAGGCGAAGAGAACAACTCTCAAAAATTCCAATTCTTCCAAAAAAATCAAGGGAAACGGGGAGAATAGCTCACAAATAATTCAAATCTTCAAAAATATCAAGTGAAACGAGGAGAATAGCTCACAAAAAATTTAAATCTTCCAAATATCAACCCAAAAGCTTTGCACACATTACAAATCGAACAGCTTGTACCGAGCGACCCAAACGCTAGACAAGGGCTCACCCTTAATAAGAGAATCGATGTTTGACTTGTGGGCCGGGCGAGCCGATCTCATGAAAACTACCTACATACCCATGGCTCGGATCAGCGAGCTGGCTCGGATCGACGAGATAGCTCGGATCGACGATCTGAGATCATTCCATCATGCATTCCCATGTTCTACTCCATAGAATGACTCACCTCTTTGTATTCACTTGAGAACTGAACATCCTTTAGCTCAGCTCGAATCACAACGCGTACTAGAATCCGTTCCAGCTCGGATCTCATCTCAATGATTCTTACATTCACCAACAACACCTCCCCTATATAAGTTATTAGTCCGAGTCTTGCTCCCCCGTAGAAATGCTCGCCAACGCCGAAAGGTCACAAAAAATTTAAATCTCATAAATGACTCAGCTCGACGGGCTGGCTCGGATCGTACATACCCGTGGCTCGGATCGACGAGCTAGCTCGGATCGGCGATCTGAGCTCATTCCATCATGCATTCCCATGTTCTACTCCATAGAATGAGTCACCTCTTTGTATTCACTTGAGAACTGAACATCCTTTAGCTCAGCTCGAATCATAACGCGCACTAGAATCCGTTCCAGCTCGGGTCTCATCTCAGTGATCCTTACATTCACCAACAACACCTCCCCTATATAAGTTATTAGTCCGAGTCTTACTCCCCCGTAGAAATGCTCGCCAACGCCGAAAGGTCACAAAAAATTTAAATCTTGTAAAAGACTCAGCTCGACGGGCTGGCTCGGATCGCCGAGCTGGCTCGGATCGCCGAGCTGGCTCGGATCGCCGAGCTGGCTCGGATCGCCGAGCTGGCTCGGATCGCCGAGTTGAGCTCAATCCATCATGCATTCCCGTGTTCTACTCCATGGAATAACTCGCCTATTTGTAATCACTTGAGAATTCAACATCCTTTAGCTCAACTCGAATCACAACGCGCACTAGAATCCGTTCCAGCTCGGGTCTCATCTCAAAGATCCTTCCATCCACCAACACCACCTCCCCTATATAAGTTATTAGTCCAAGTCTTGCTCCCCCGTAGAAATGCTCGCCGACACGGATAGGTCACGAAAACTTTAAATCTCGTAAAAGACTCAGCTCGACAAGCTAGCTCGAATCCGTGAGCTGGCTCGGATCGACGAGCTGAGCTCAATCCATCATGCATTCCCGTGTTCTACTCCATAGAACAACTCACCTATTTGTATTCACTTGAGAACTCAACATCCTTTAGCTCAGCTCGAATCACAATGGGCACTAGAATCCATTCCATCTCGAGTCTCATCTCAAAGATCCTTACATCCACCAACAACACCTCCCCTATATAAGTTATTAGTCCGAGTCTTGCTCCCACGTAGAAATGCTTGCCGACGCCGATAAGTCACAAAAACTTAAAATCTCGTAAAAGGCTCGGATCGCCAAGCGAGCTGGCTCGGATCACCGAGCGAGCTGACTCGAATCGGCGAGCTGGCACGGTTTGCCGAGCGAGCCGGCTCGGTTTTCCAAGCTGGCTGGCTCGGATCGCCGAGCCGGCTCGGCTCAAATCGGATCGGATCCATCATGCATTCCCGTGTTCTACTCCATAAAACAACTTGCCTATTTGTATTCCTTTGAGAACTCAATATCCTTTAGCTTAGCTCTAATCACAATGCGCACTAGAATTTGTTCCAGCTTGGGTCTCATCTCAAAAATCCTCACATCCACCAACAACACCTCCCCTACGAGGATAAGTTATTAGTCCGAGTCTTTCTCCCCCATACAAATGCTTGCCGACGTCGATAGGTCGCAAAAAATTTAAATCTCGTAAAAGGCTCAACTTGACGAGCTGGCTCGGATCGTCGAGCTGGCTCAGATCGACAAGCTGGATCGGATCAACGAGCTGGCTCGGATCCGCGAGATGAGCTCAATCCATCATGCATTCCTGAGTTCTACTCCATAGAACAACTCGCCTATTCATATTCACTTGAGAACTCAACATCCTTAAGCTCAGCTCGAATCGTCTATGCACGAACCCATGCATAGCATTCAGGTATCAAATGGCATATCCAAAAATATCCGTAGAGAGCTAGCAAATCAATCATAGGCAGCATTGGCATAGATCGAGGTGAACATCATTTGATGCGATTTGACTAGTTACCATTGGGATGCCTTCGTGGCAATAGGGCCGACTTGAAACAAACCAACACAGCTTGATGTGATAGGGGTCATTTCATAATGACTGTTGGATGACTTTGTGGTGGTATGGCTAACTTACAATGGATGGGTGTAGTGTTGATGTGACAAGATCACCTCATACTAGAAATAGAGCTAACACGTCGACTGACTTGAACTGACATGTAAGGGACTCGATCCGAGGTGTAACAAAGGAGTTGTTTGGTGCACTCAGGAGTAGGGTCATGTCAGGGACTTGATTCGAGGAGCATTCATGGGGTTGTGCGACAAGTTGTTAATAGTTTTGGCCTGGGTAAGGTTTAGAGTCAAGTCGAGGTGTCATTCGAGCTGCATGAAGTAGCATGGACTGCTTTGTGCAGAGTGGCATTGGATCTTGTTGGGGACTCGATCCGAGGTGAAATCAACTAGGTATTGGAATGGGAAGTTGGGGACTTTTCCATGGGAGACTTGGAACATGTGCGAGATGGTGGCGTAATGAGCTAGTTCAGAACTATGTTGGACTATGAGATGCATTGGTTGCATGTACGTAGGAGGTCTTCATGACATTGGCTCGTGCAAGCCACAAGTCCTAATCTGGATGCAAGTTCACATCTTGAGGACAACTCATTAGTGGAGAAGTTCTCAAACTCAATTCTTGAGAGGTGTCTTGCTAGCTCAAATCGGTGAGTTGGCTCAGATCGGCTAGCTCAATCAGATTGGCGAGCTGGCTCCGATTGACGAGTTGGGCTCATCTCAGAGGTCGTTACATCCGTAAACAATACCTATCCCGTTATGACCCTAGAGATCTGGGTTACTTTGCCGACTCTAGTGATCCGGTGATCCAAGTCAATCCGGCGAATTGAGTCGATCCGGTGACCCGAGTTGTTCTGGTGATCTAAATTACTTATGTGACTGGAGTAATTCAAGTTGGGGGACTTGACAACTTGGCATGCTGAGCCGAATTCATTGATGAGTTGGCATACTCGTCAGCATAGGTATAGGAATGGGAAGTCATGGACTTTTCCATGAGAGACTTGGAATGAGTTAGCCTAGCTCACTTGTGAGTGGGGTCAAAAGTCACATTTGTTGACCTGAGTTGATCTCGCGACCTGAGCTGATTTGGCTGGCGGCCTGAGTTGGTGTGGTGACCCAAGTTGATCTGGCTAGCGACCTGAGTTGATCCAGCGATCCGACTTCATCCGTCGACCTGACCGAGTTGGTCAGGTGATCTGGTGACCCGACCTGACCTGGTTGGTGAGTCGAGTTGATGTGGCGACCCGAGTTGATCTGGCTGGCGACCCAAAATGATCCCGTGACCTGACCCGATCTGAAGACCTGACCCGACCCAACCCGAGTTGGTCTGGCAATCTGGTGACCCGAGTTGTTCTGGTTGGCGACTCGAGTCGATATGTTGACCCAAGTTGATCCGGTGACCCGACCCAATCCGGAGACCTGACCCGACCAAACTTGACCTAACTTTAGTTAGTCAGGTGATTTGGCGACCCAATATGATCTATATGGATACCTGAGTCGATGTAGGGACCCGAGTAGATTTGGCTGGCGGCCCGAGTCGATCTGACAACCCGTCCTAATCTGGAGACCCGAGTCGATCCGACGACTCGAGTTGATTCGGCAACCCGAGTGGATTTGACGACTTGTGTCGATCTGGTGACCCGAGTTGTTCTGGCGATCTGAGTTACTTATGCAACTCGAGTGATCTGAGCTGGTGGACTTGACAGCTTGGCATATTGGATCGAGGTGATCCAAGATTGAATGAGTTAGCACAGATCGAGGTGAACATCATTTGATGTGATTTAACTTGCGATCTGACTGGTTATCATTGGGATGCCTTCGTGGCAATAGGGCCGACTTGAAATAGAGATCTGAGTCGATCTGACGACTCCAGTGATTCGAGTCGATCTGGCAAGTCTAGCGATCCAAGTTGGCTAGGCAACTTCGTCAATCTAAGTTAGTCAGGTGATCTTGCGACCTGAGTTGATCTGGATGGTGACCCGAGTTGATCCGACTGGCAACCCAAGTTGTTTTGGGGACTCGAGTCGATCCAGAAACCCGAGTTGACTCGGCGATGCGAGTCGATCCAATGATCCGAATTACTTATGCGACTGGAGTAATTCAAGTTGGGGGACTTGACAGCTTGGCATGCTAAGGCGACTTCATTGATGAGTTGGCATACTTGTCAGCATTACTATTGTGCATATTAGATTGAGGTGATCCAAGTTTGAATGAGTTGGCATGGATCGAGGTGGACATCATTTGATGCAGTCTGACTAGTTATTGTTAGACGCAGTGTTGAAATGACCCGGGGTCATTTCATATAACCGCTGGGAGGCTTTCGTGGTAGTAGGGCAAGACCTGCGATGAGAACTTAACAAGGTCGCTGGCGGGGTCGAAACTCGTAGGAAAAAATGGATAAAGGAGGCTCTATACAAGGAAAAGAACAAAATTTTCAAGTTATAAAAAACTTAAATCACTAGAGCCATCCATGGAGTCACGCCTAGCTCGTTGGCGACGGGATCCCGGTGAGCTCGCTCACGAGCAAGATCTCGGACAGGATCCGGTCGAGCTCGTTGGCGATCCTCAGGGCGGGGTCAAAAGTCCTAAAAAAATAGACAAAGGAGGCTTCGTACAATGAAAAGAATGAAAAAACTAGAGTTGAAAAAGAAAACCACTCGTGCCATTCATGGAGTCACACCCAACTTAGTGACCCAAATTGATCGGGTGACCCGACCTAACCCGAGTTGGTTAGGTGATGTGGTGACCCGAGCTGATCTGGCTGACGACCCGAGTCGATGTGGCGACCTGAGTTGATCTGGTTGGCGACAAGAATTGATCTGGCAACCCGACCCGATCTAGAGAACTGACCCAACCCGATCTAGAGACCTGACCCAACCCGACCCGACCCAACTTGGCCTGGCAATCTGGTGACCCGAGTTGATCTGGTTGGTGACCCGAGTCAATTTGTTGACCTGAGTTGATCAGGCTGGCATACTTAGTTGACTTCATTGATGAGTTTGCATACTCGTTAGTATTACTATTATGCATATTAGATTGAGGCGATCCAAGTTTGAATGAGTTAGCCTAGCTCGCTTGCGAGTGGGGTCAAAACTCAAATTTGTTAACCCGAGTTGATCTGGCTGGTGACCCGAGTTGATTTGGTGACCCGAGCTGATTTGGCTGGCGACCTAAGTCGATGTGATGATCTGAGTTGATCTGGCTGGCGACCTGAGTTGATCTGGCGATCTGACTTCATCCGTCGACCTGACTCGAGTTGGTCAGGTGATCTAATGACCTGAGCTGATCTGGTTGGCGAGTCGAGTCGAGTCGATGTAGCAACTCGAGTTGATCTGGCTGGCGAGCTGAAATGATCCCGCGACTTGACCCAATCTGGAGACCTTACCCGACCTGACCTGAGTTGGTCTGGCGACCCAAGTTGATCTGGTTGGTGACTCGAGTCGATGTGTTGACCCGAGTTGATCTGGCTGGAGACCCAATTTGATCTGGTGACCCGACTCGATCCAGAGACCCGACCTAACCTAAGTTAGTCAGGTGATTTGGTGACCTGATTTGATCTATCTGGATACCCGAATCGATCCGATGAACCGAGTCGATCGGACGACCCATCCTGATCTGGAGACCTGAGTCGATCCGGTGACCTGCGTCAATACGGTGACCCGAGTCGATTCGAGGACTCGAGTCGATCCGGTGACCCGAGTCGATCTGGCGACCCGAGTCGATCTGATGACTCGAGTTAATTAGGTGACCCAAGTTGTTTTGGCAATACGAGTTACTTATGCGACTCGAGTGATCCGAGCTAGCAAACTAGACAGCTTGGCATATTGGAATGTGTTAACAACATAAGCTGATGTGTTGACCCGAGTTGATCATGTTAGTGACCCGAGTTGATCTAATTAGCGACCTGAGTTGATCCGGTGACCCGACCTGATCAGGAGACCTAACCCAACCTGACCTAAGTTAGTTAGGTGATTTGGTGACCCGAGCTGATCTATCTGGATACTCGAGTTGATGTGGCAACCTAAGTTGATCTGGCTGGTGACCCGAATTAATCTGGTGACCCGACCTGACCTGAGTTGGTTAGGTGATGTGGCAACCTGAGCTGATCTAGGTGATGACCCAAGTCGATGTGGTGACTTGAGTTAATCTAGCTAGCAACCCGAGTTGATCCAGCGACCTATCGCGATCTAGAGACCCGAGTCAAGCCGGCAACCCGAGTCGACCTAACGACCTGAGTGATCTAAGTTTATTATGGTAGTTGGAGTTACTTATGCGACTCGACTGATCTAAGTTGGAGGACTTGACAACTTGGCATACTGAGATGACTTCATTGATGAGTTTGCATACTCATCAGCATTACTATTGTGCATATTGGATGTGGTGACCTGAGTTGATCTGGCTAGGGACCTGATCTGGCTGGTGACCTAAGTCGATGTGGTGACCTAAGTTGATCTAGCTCAGGACCCGACTTGATCTGGTGACCCGACTTGATCTAGAGACCCCACCTGAGTTGAGTTCATCGAGCGATCTAGGGATCCAAGATGATCTAGCTGACTACCTGAGTCGATGTGGTGTCCCGAGTCGATCTGGCAACTCGAGTTGATCTGGCTGGCGACCCAAGTTGGCTAGGTGATGTGGCAACCTGAGTCAATGTGGCGATCAAGGCTGATTTGGTTGGCGACCTAAGTTGGTCAGGTGATCTGGTGACCAGAGCTGATCTAGCGACCCGAGTTGATCTAGTTGGCGACCCATGTGATGACCTAAGTTGATTTGGCTAGCGACACGAGTTGATCAAGTGACCCGTCCCGATCCAAAGACCTGAGTCGATTCGGCTATGTCAACCCAGCAACCTGAGTTGACTTGATGACCCGAGTCGACCCCGTGACCTGAGTCGACCTAGTGACCCGAGTCACTATGGTGACCTAATTTATTATGGCTATCTGAGTTACTTATGCGACTCGAGTGATCTAAGTTGGGGGACTTGACATACTGAGATGACTTCATTGATGTGTTTGCATACTCATCAACATTACTATTGTGCATATTAGATTTATGCGATCCAAGTTTAAATGAGTTGGCCTAGCTTGATCGTGAGCGAGGTCAAAAGTTGTAAAAAAAATAGACAAAGGAGGCTCCCTACGACAAAAAGAATGAAAAAACCAGAGTTAAAAAAAAATCACTCAGGCCATACATGGAGTCACGCCCTTCTTATTGTCGAGCTAGAAGCGGAGACTTGACTATGATAATACTTGAAGAGGAGTATGGGTCAATCATTCAAAAAGTGGACAGACTCACTGGAGATCTAAGTAGGTCAGGCTATCTAGTGACCTGACCTAATCTGGCTGGTGACCCGAGTCGATGTGGTGACCTGAGTTGATCTGGCTCGGGACCCGACTTGATCTGGTGACTCGACTCGATCTAGAGACCCCACCCGACCTGAGTTCATCGGGCGATCTGGTGATCTGAGATGATCTAGCTAACTACCTGAGTCGATGTCGTGTCCTGAGTTGATCTGGCGAACCGAGTTGGCCAGGTGATGTGGTGACCCAAGCTGATCTGGCTGGCGACCCGAGTCGGTTAGGTGATTTGGCGACCAGAGCAGATTTGGCTAGTGACCCAAGCTGATCTGGTGACCTGAGTTGATCTAATTGGTGACTCATGTGGTGACCCGAGTTGATCAAGTGACCTGTCCTGATCTAGAGACCCGAGTCGATCCAATAACCTGAGTTGACCCGGCGACCCGAGTCAACTTGACGACCCGAGTCAACCCAGCGACCTGCGTCGACCTAGTGACCCGCGTCGACCCAGTGACTCGCGTCGACCCAGTGACCCGTGTCGACCCAGTGACCCGTGTCAAACTGGCGACCCATGTCGAACCGGTGACTCGTGTTGACCTGACAACCCGCATCGACCTGGTGACCCAAGTCAACCCAAGTCGACTCGAGGCCCGAGTTGATCTGGCAACCCAAGTCGACCCGAGTCGACCCGATAACCTGAGTCAACCGAGTCACCTGAGTTGATCTGGCTGGTGACCCGAGTTGGCCAAGTAATGTGGCGACCTGAGTCAATGTGGTGACCCAAGCTGATCTGGCGACCACAGCTGATCTGGCTGGTGACCCAAGCTGATCTGGCGATCCGAGTTGATCTAGTTGGGGACCAGTGTGGTGACCTGAGTTGATCTCGCTAGCTACCTAACTTGATCTAGTTGGTGACCCGTGTGGTGACCGAGTCGACCCAGTGACCTGAGTCAATCGGTTGACCCAGTGACCTGAGTCAACTGAGTCAACCCGATGACAAGAGTCAATCGAGTCGACATGGTGACCTGAGATGACCGAGTCAGTCAGGTGATTGAGTCGACCCAGTGACCTGAATCGATTGAGTCGACCCGAGTCGACCAGGAGACCTTAGTAGACTAGGTCGACCCGTGTCAACCCAAGTCAACTTGAGGCCTGAGTCGATCCAGCAACCCAAGTCGACTCGGTGACCCGAGTCGACCCAGTGACCCAAGTCGACCTGATGACCTGAGTCAACCGAGTCGACCCGGTGACCCGAGTTGACCGAGTCGACCCAATGACCCGAGTCAATCGAGTCGACCCGAGTCGACCCAGCGACTGGGGTTTCTGTGGTGACCTAATTTATTATGGCAGTTGGAGTTACTCATTGGCGACCAGAGCTGATCTAGCAACCCGAGTTGATCTAGTTGGCGACCTAACCTGATCTAGCTGGCGAACTAATTTTGTCAGGTGATTTGGCGACAAGAGTTGATTTGGCTGGTGACCCAAGCTGATATGGTGACCTGAGTAAATCTAGTTGGGGACCCGTGTGGTGACTTGAGTTGATCTCGCTAGAAACTTGAGTTGATCCAATGACCCCTCCTGATCTAGAGGCCCGAGTCAACCCGAGTTGACCCGGTGACCCGAGTCACTCGAGTCGACCCGAGTCAATCGAGTCGACCCAGTGACTTGAGTCAACCGAGTCGACCCAGTGACCCGAATCAACCGAGTCGGTCAAGTGACTGAGTCGACCCGGTGACCTGAGTCGACTGAGTTGACCCAGTCGACCTGGTGACCTGAGTCGACAGAGTTGACCCAGTGACCTGAGTCAACTGAGTCGACCTGGTGACCCGAGTCAACTAAGTCGACCTAAGTCAGTCAGGTGATTAAGTCGACCCGAGTTGACCAAGTGACCCGAGTCAACCGAATCGACCGAGTGACCTGAGTCAACTGAGTCGACCCGATGACCCGAGTCAACTGAGTCGACCTGAGTCAACCGAGTCGACCGAGTCAACGTGGTGACCCGAGTCAACTGAGTCGGTCAGGTGACTAAGTCGACCCGAGTCAACCAGAGTCGACTGAGTCAACCTAGTGACCTGAATCAATTGAGTCGACCCGGTGACCTGAGTTGACTAGGTCGACCCGTGTCAACCCAAGTCGACTCGAGGCTTGAGTCAATCCAGCAACCCAAGTCGACTCGGTGACCCGAGTCGACCCAGTGACCCGATGACCCGAGTCGACCCGGTGACCCGAGTTGACCGAGTCGACCCAATGACCCGAGTCAACTGAGTCGACCCGGTGACCTGAGTCAACCAAGTCGACCCAGCGACCGGGGTTTTTATGGTGGCCTAATTTATTATGGTAGTCAGAGTTACTCACTGGCGACTAGAGCTGATCTAGCACCCCGAGTTGATCTAGTTAGCGACCTAACCTGATCTGGCTGGTGAACTAATTTTGTCAGGTGATCTGGCGATAAGAGCTGATCTGGTTGGTGACCCAAGCTGATATGGTGACTCGAGTAAATCTAGTTGCCGACCCATGTGGTGACCTGAGTTGATCTCGCTAGCGACTTGAGTTGATCCAATGACCCGTCTCGATCTAGAGGCTCGAGTCGAGCCAGCAACCCAAGTCGAGCTAGCAACCCGAGTCAACCGAGTCGACCTGATGACCTGAGCCAACCGAGTCGACTCGGTGACCCGGTGACCTGAATCAACCGAGTCGACCCGGTGACCAGAGTCGACTAAGTCGACCCAGTCGACCTGAGTCAACCGAGTCGACCCAGTGACCTGAGTCGACCCGATGACCCGAGCCAACCGAGTCGACCTAGTGACCCGGTGACCCGAATCAACCGAGTCGACCCGGTGACTAGAGTTGACTAAGTCGACCCAGTCGACCTGAGTCAACCGAGTCGACCCAGTGACCCGAGTCGACCCGATGACCCGAGCCAACCGAGTCGACCAGTGACCCGGTGACCCGAATCAACCAAGTCGACCCGGTGACCAGAGTCGACTGAGTCGACTCGGTGACCCGAGTCAACCGAGTCGATAGAGTTAACCCAGTGACCCGAGTCAACCGTGTCAACCCAATGACCTGAGTTGACATGGTGACCTGAGTCAACCAAGTTGACCTAAGTCAGTAAGGTGACTGAGTCGACCCGAGTCGACTCGGTGACCTGAGTCAACTGAGTCGACCTGGTGACCTAAGTCAACTAAGTCGACCCGGTGACCTGAGTTGACCCAGTGACATGAGTCAACCGAGTCGACCCGATGACTTGAGTCAACCGAGTCGACCCTGTGACCTGAGTCAACCGAGTCGACCCAGCGACCTGAGTCACTGTGGTGACCCAATTTATTATGGCAGTCGAAGTTACTGGCTGGCGACCCGAGTTGATCTAGTTGGTGACATAAGCTGATCTGGCTGGTGACCTAATTTTGTTAGGTGATCTGGTGACCAGAGCTGATCTAGCTGGTGACCCAAGCTGATCTGGCGACCTGAGTTGATCTAGTTGGCGACCCGTGTGGTGACCTGAGTTGATCTAGTTGGCGACCCGTGTGGTGACCTGAGTTGATCTCGCTAGCGACTTGAGTTGACCAAGTGACTCATCCCGATTTAGAGGCCTAAGTCGATCCGGCAACCCAAGTCAACCCGGTGACTTGAGTCAACCGCGTCGACCGAGTCAACCTAGTGACCCGAGTCGATCGAGTCGACTCGATGACCTGAGTCAACTGAGTTGACCCGATGACCTGAGTCAATTGAGTCGACCTGGTGACCCAAGTCAACCGAGTCGACCTAAGTCGACCCGGTGACTTGAGTCAACCGAGTCAACCCGGTGACCTGAGTCAACTGAGTCGACCGAGTTGACCTAGTGACCTAAGTCAACCAAGTCGACCCAGTGACCCGACTCGACCGAGTCGACCCAGCGACCCGAGTCGCTGTGGTGACCCAATTTATTATGGCAGTCAAAGTTATTGGCTAGCGACCAGAGTTGATCTAGCGACCTGAATTGATCTAGTTGGCAACCTAAGCTGATCTGGTTGTCGACCTAATTTTGTGAGGTGATCTAGTGACCAGAGCTAATTTGGCTGTCGACCTAATTTTGTGAGGTGATCTAGCAACCAGAGCTGATCTGGCTGGTGACCCAATCTGATCTGGCGACTCGAGTTGATCTAGTTGGCGACCTGTGTGGTGACCTGAGTTGATCTCGCTAGCGACTTGTGTTGATCTAGTGACCCATCCTGATCTAGAGGCTTGAGTTGATCCAACAACCCAAGTCGATCCGAGTCGACCGAGTCGACTCGATCATCCGAGTCAACCGAGTTGACCCGGTGACCCGAGTCGACCCGGTGACCTGAGTCAATCGAGTCGACCCGGTGACCTGAGTCAACTGAGTCAACCCAGTGACCTGAGTCAACCGAGTCGACCCGAGTCAACTGAGTTGACGCGGTGACCCGAGTCAACCAAGTCGATCGATTCAACCCGGTGATCCGAGTCGACCTGAGTCGACCGAGTCGGTTAGGTGACTGAGTCGACCCGATGACCTAAGTTGACCGAGTCGACCCAGTGACCTGACTCAATTGAGTCGACCCAGTGACCCGAGTCAACTGAGTCGACCCAATGACTCGAGTCAACCGAGTCGACCTGGTGACCCAAGTCAACTGAGTCGACCGAGTTGACCCGATGACCCGAGTCAACTGAGTCGACCCAGTGACCCAAGTCGCTGTGGTGACCTAATTTATTATGGCAGTTAAAGTTACTAGCTGGCGACCAGAGCTGAGCTGGCAACCTGAATTGATCTAGTGGGTGACCTAAGCTGATCTGGCTAGTGACCTAATTTTGTCAGGTCATCTGGAGACCAGAGCTGATCTGGCTGGTGACCCAAGTTGATCTGGTGACTCAAGTTGATCTAGTTGGCGACCCGTGTGGTGACCTGAGTTGATCTTGCTAGCGATTTGAGTTGATCCAGTGACCCGTCCTGATCCAGAGGCCTGAGTCAATCCGGCAACCCAAGTCGACTCGGTGACCCGAGTCTATCGAGTTGACCGAGTGACCTGAGTCAACCGAGTCGACTCGATGACCCGAGTCAACCGAGTCGACTCGATGACCCGAGTCAACCGAGTCGACTGAGTCGACGTGGTGTCCCGAGTCGGTCAGGTGACCGAGTCGACCCGAGTAAACCAGAGTCGACTGAGTTGACCTAGTGACCTGAATCAATTGAGTCAACCTAGTGACCTGAGTCGACTAGGTCGACCCGTGTCAACCCAAGTCGACTCAAGGCCTAAGTTGATTCGGCAACCCAAGTCGACTCGGTGACCCACGTCGACCGAGTCGACCCAGTGACCCGAGTTGACCCGATGACCCGAGTTGACCCGGTGACCCGAGTTGATCAAGTTGACTGAGTTGACTGAGTCGACCCAGCGACCAGGGTTTTTGTGGTGACCCAATTTATTATGGCAGTCGGAGTTACTCACTGGCGACCAGAGCTAATCTAGCGACCTGAGTTGATCTAATTGGTGACCTAACCTGATCTGGTTGGTGAACTAATTTTGTCAGGTGATCTGGTGACAAGAGCTGATCTGGTTGGTGACCCAAGCTGATATGGCGATCTGAGTAAATCTAGTTGGTGATCCGTGTGGTGACCTGAGTTGATCTCGCTAGCGACTTGAGTTGATCCAGTGACCCATCCCGATCCAGAGGCCCGAGTCGAGCCGGCAACCCAACTCGACCTGAGTCAATCGAGTCGACTCGAGTCCACCGAGTCGACCCAGTGACCCGAGTCAACCTGGTCAACTCGATGACCCGAGCCAACCGAGTCGACCCAGTGACCCGGTGACTCGAATCAACTGAGTCGACCCGGTGACCAGAGTTGACTAAGTCGACCCAGCTGACTTGGTGACCTGAGTCGACAGAGTTGACCTAGTGACCTGAGTCAACCGTGTTGACCTGATGACCTAAGTTGACCTGGTGACCCAAGTCAACCAAGTCTACCTAAGTTAGTAAGGTGACTGAGTTGACCCGAGTCGACCTAGTGACCTGAGTCAACCGAGTCGACCTGGTGACTCGAGTCGACCCAGTGACATGAGTCAACTGAGTCGACCCAATGACCTGAGTCAACTGAGTCAACCGAGTCGACCCTATGACCTGAGTCAACCAAGTTGACCTAGCGACCCGAGTCACTATGGTGACCCAATTTATTATGGCAGTCAAAGTTATTGGCTGGCGACCTGAGTTGATCTAGTTGGTGACATAAGCTGATATGGCGACCAGAGCTGATCTAGCTGGTGACCCAAGCTAATCTGGTGACCCAAGTTGATCTAGTTGGCGACCCATGTGGTGACCTGAGTTGATCTCGCTAGTAACTTGAGTTGACCCGATGATCCATCTTGATCTAGAGGCCCGAGTCGATCCGGCAACCCAAGTCGACCTGGTGACCTGAGTCAACCGCGTCGACCGACTCGACCCAGTGACCTGAGTCAACTAAGTTGACCTGATGACTTGAGTCAACTGAGTTGACCCAATGACCGGAGTCAACTGAGTTGACCCGATGACCTGAGTCAACTGAGTTAACACGATGACTCGAGGCAACCAAGTCGACCCAAGTCGACCGAGTCAGTCAGGTGACTGAGTCGACCTAAGTCGACCTAGTGACCTGAGTCGACCGAGTCAACCCGGTGACTCGAGTCAACAGAGTCGACCGAGTCGACCCAGTGACCCGTGTCAACCGAGTTGACCTGGTGACCCGAGTCGATCGAGTCGACCCAGCGACCTGAGTCACTATGGTGACCTAATTTATTATGGCAGTCAGAGTTACTGGCTGGTGACTAGAGCTGATCTGGTGACCTGAATTGATCTAGTTGGCAACCTAAGCTGATTTGGCTGTCGACCTAATTTTGTGAGGTGATCTGGCGACCAGAGCTGATCTGGCTAGTGACCCAATCTGATTTGGTGACCTGAGTTGATCTAGTTGGTGACCCGTGTGGTGACCTGAGTTGATCTCACTAGCGACTTGTGTTGATCTAGTGACCCATCCCAATCTAGAGGCCTGAGTCGATCCGGCAACCCAAGTCGATTCGAGTTGACTCGGTGACCCGAGTCAACCGAGTCGACCCAGTGACCTGAGTCAATTGAGTCAACCCAGTGACCTGAGTCAACCGAGTCGACCCGATGACCCGAGTCAACCGAGTCAACCCGATGACCCGAGTCAACCGAGTCGACGCAGTGACCTGAGTCAACCAAGTCGATGCGGTGACCCAAGTCAACCGAGTCGACCCGGTGACCTGAGTCAACCGAGTTGACCTGAGTCAACCCGACGACCTGAGTCGACCCGATGACCCGACTCGATCGAGTCGACCTGGTGACCTGACTCGACCGAGTCGACCCAATGACCCGAGTCAACCGAGTCGACCCGGTGACCCGAGTCAACTGAGTCGACCGAGTTCACCCGGTGACCTGAGTCAATTGAGTCGACCCAGTGACCCAAGTTGCTAGTGACCTAATTTTGTTAGGTGATCTGGAGACCAGAGTTGATCTGGTTGGTGACCCAAGCTAATCTGGCGACCAGAGTTGATCTAGTTGGTGACCCGTGTGGTGACCTAAGTTGATCTTGCTAGCAACTTGAGTTGATCCAGTAACCCATCCTGATCCAGAGGCCTGAGTCGATCTGGTAACCCAAGTCGACCTGAGTCGACCTGGTGACCCGACTCAACCGAGTCGACCCGATGACCCGAATCAACCAAGTCGACCTGATGACCCGAGTCAACCAAGTCGACCTTGTGACCCGAGTCAACCAAGTCGACCCGAGTCAGTCAGGTGACTGAGTCAACCCGGTGACCTGAGTCGATTAAGTCAACGGAGTCCACCCAATGACCTGAGTCAACTGAGTCGATCGTGTCAACCCAGTAACCTAAGTCAACCCGGTGAATCGAGTCAACTGAGTCGATCGAGTCGACCCGGTGACCTGAGTCAACTGAGTCGACCTGAGTCGACTGAGTCAACCCAGTTACCTGAGTCACTGTGGTGACCTAATTTATTATGGTAGTCAGAGTTACTGGCTGGTGACCTAAGCTAATCTGGCTGGTGACTTAAGTTTGTCAGGTGATCTAGCGACCAGAGTTGATCTGGTTGGTGACCCAAGCTGATCTGGCGATGTGAGTTGATCTAGTTGGCGACCCGTGTGGTGACCTGAGTTGATCTCGCTAGCGACTTGAGTTGATCCAGTGACCCGTACTGATCCAGAGGCCCGAGTCGATCTGACAACCCAAGTCGACCCGGTGACCCGAGTCAACTTGGTGACTCGAGTCGATCCGATGACCTGAGTCAACTGAGTCATCCCGAGTCGACCGAGTCAGTCAGGTGACTGAGTCGACCCGGTGACCTGAGTCAACCAAGTCGACCTGGTGACCCAAGTCCATCGAGTCGACCGAGTCGACCCAGTGACCTGATTCAACCAAGTCGACCTGGTGACCCGAGTCAACCGAGTCGACCTGGTGACCCGAGTCGCTGTGGTGACCCAATTTATTATGGCAGTCAAAGTTTTTGGCTGGCAACCAGAGCTGATCTGGCGACCTGAGTTGATCTAGTTAGCGACCTAAGCTGATCTAGTTGGCGACCTAAGATGAAATGGTTGGTGACCCAGGCTGATCTAGTTAGTGACCTGATTTTGTCAGGTGATCTAGCGACTAGAGCTGATCTAGCTGGTGACCCAAGCTGATCTAGTGACCCGAGTTGATCTAGTTGGTTACCTGTGTGGTGACCTGAGCTGATCTCGCTAGCAACTTGAGTTGATCTAGTGACCCGTGCAATCTAGAGGCCCGAGTAGATCCGACAACCCAAGTCGACTTGAGTCGACCTGAGTCAACCGAGTCAGCTGAGTCGACCTAAGTCACCCTAGTCGACCCGGTGATCCAAGTCAACTGAGTTGACTCAAGTTGACTGCGTCGACCCGAGTCGACCGGGTCGGTCAGGTGACTGACTCGACCTGAGTCGATTTGGCTACCTGAGTCAACTCGGTGACCCGAGTCGATCGAGTCGACCGAGTCGACCAAGTCCACCCAGTGACCTGAGTCACCTTAGTCGACCGAGCGACCAGAGTCGTTGTAGTGACCTAATTTATTATGGCAGTATGAGTTACCGACTAGCGAGCAGAGTTGATCTAGCCACCCGAGATGATCTAGTTTGCGACCTGAGTTGATCTAGTTGGTGACCCGAGTTGATCTGCCTGTTGACCTAATTTTGTCAAGTGATCTAGCGACCAGAGCTGATCAAGCCGAGCGGAACCGAACCGGTCGAGCTCTCCGGGGAGCGGCGGGGCGGGATCGGCGCCGAGCTCGCTCCCGGGCGGGGTCGAAACTCGCGGAAAAAAAATGAACAAAGGAGGCCCCGTACGAGGATAAGAACGAAAAAACCAGAGTTAAATTAAAAAAAAAAAAAAAAAAAAAAAAAAAATTACTTTCGGGTCATACGTGTAGCCACGCCCAGCTCGCCCGCGGACGGGATCCCCATCGAGCTCGTCGAGCCGAGCGGCGCTCGCGGGCGGGGTCCGATCCGAGCGGAACCGAACCGGTCGAGCTCTCCGGGGAGCGGCGGGGCGGGATCGGCGCCGAGCTCGCTCCGGGGCGGGGTCGAAACTCGCGGAAAAAAAATGAACAAAGGAGGCTCCGTACGAGGATAAGAACGAAAAAACCAGAGTTAAAAAAAAAAAAAAAAAAAAAAAAAATACATTCGCGTCATACGTGTAGCCACGCCCAGCTCGCCCGCGGACGGGATCCCCATCGAGCTCGTCGAGCCGAGCGGCGCTCGCGGGCGGGGTCCGATCCGAGCGGAACCGAACCGGTCGAGCTCTCCGGGGAGCGGCGGGGCGGGATCGGCGCCGAGCTCGCTCCCGGGCGGGGTCGAAACTCGCGGAAAAAAAATGAACAAAGGAGGCTCCGTACGAGGATAAGAACGAAAAAACCAGAGTTTAAAAAAAAATTAAAAAAAAAAAATTACATTCGGGTCATACGTGTAGCCACGCCCAGCTCGCCCGCGGACGGGATCCCCATCGAGCTCGTCGAGCCGAGCGGCGCTCGCGGGCGGGGTCCGATCCGAGCGGAACCGAACCGGTCGAGCTCTCCGGGGAGCGGCGAGGCGGGATCGGCGCCGAGCTCGCTCCCGGGCGGGGTCGAAACTCGCGGAAAAAAAATGAACAAAGGAGGCTCCATACGAGGATAAGAACGAAAAAACCAGAGTTAAAAAAAAAAAAAAAAAAAAAAAAAAATTACATTCGGGTCATACGTGTAGCCACGCCCAGCTCGCCCGCGGACGGGATCCCATTCGAGCTCGTCGAGCCGAGCGGCGCTCGCGGGCGGGGTCCGATCCGAGCGGAACCGAACCGGTCGAGCTCTCCGGGGAGCGGCGGGGCAGGATCGGCGCCGAGCTCGCTCCCGGGCGGGGTCGAAACTCGCGGAAAAAAAATGAACAAAGGAGGCTCCGTACGAGGATAAGAACGAAAAAACCAGAGTTAAAAAAAAAAAAAAAAAAAAAATTACATTCGGGTCATACGTGTAGCCACGCCCAGCTCGCCCGCGGACGGGATCCCCATCGAGCTCGTCGAGCCGAGCGGCGCTCGCGGGCGGGGTCCGATCCGAGCGGAACCGAACCGGTCGAGCTCTCCGGGGAGCGGCGGGGCGGGATCGGCGCCGAGCTCGCTCCCGGGCGGGGTCGAAACTCGCGGAAAAAAAATGAACAAAGGAGGCTCCGTACGAGGATAAGAACGAAAAAACCAGAGTTAAAAAAAAAAAAAAAAAAAAAAAAAATACATTCGCGTCATACGTGTAGCCACGCCCAGCTCGCCCGCGGACGGGATCCCCATCGAGCTCGTCGAGCCGAGCGGCGCTCGCGGGCGGGGTCCGATCCGAGCGGAACCGAACCGGTCGAGCTCTCCGGGGAGCGGCGGGGCGGGATCGGCGCCGAGCTCGCTCCCGGGCGGGGTCGAAACTCGCGGAAAAAAAATGAACAAAGGAGGCTCCGTACGAGGATAAGAACGAAAAAACCAGAGTTAAAAAAAAAAAAAAAAAAAAAAAAAAATTACATTCGGGTCATACGTGTAGCCACGCCCAGCTCGCCCGCGGACGGGATCCCCATCGAGCTCGTCGAGCCGAGCGGCGCTCGCGGGCGGGGTCCGATCCGAGCGGAACCGAACCGGTCGAGCTCTCCGGGGAGCGGCGGGGCGGGATCGGCGCCGAGCTCGCTCCCGGGCGGGGTCGAAACTCGCGGAAAAAAAATGAACAAAGGAGGCCCCGTACGAGGATAAGAACGAAAAAACCAGAGTTAAAAAAAAAAAAAAAAAAAAAAAAAATTACTTTCGGGTCATACGTGTAGCCACGCCCAGCTCGCCCGCGGACGGGATCCCCATCGAGCTCGTCGAGCCGAGCGGCGCTCGCGGGCGGGGTCCGATCCGAGCGGAACCGAACCGGTCGAGCTCTCCGGGGAGCGGCGGGGCGGGATCGGCGCCGAGCTCGCTCCGGGGCGGGGTCGAAACTCGCGGAAAAAAAATGAACAAAGGAGGCTCCGTACGAGGATAAGAACGAAAAAACCAGAGTTAAAAAAAAAAAAAAAAAAAAAAAAAAATTACATTCGGGTCATACGTGTAGCCACGCCCAGCTCGCCCGCGGACGGGATCCCCATCGAGCTCGTCGAGCCGAGCGGCGCTCGCGGGCGGGGTCCGATCCGAGCGGAACCGAACCGGTCGAGCTCTCCGGGGAGCGGCGGGGCGGGATCGGCGCCGAGCTCGCTCCCGGGCGGGGTCGAAACTCGCGGAAAAAAAATGAACAAAGGAGGCCCCGTACGAGGATAAGAACGAAAAAACCAGAGTTAAAAAAAAAAAAAAAAAAAAAAAAAATTACTTTCGGGTCATACGTGTAGCCACGCCCAGCTCGCCCGCGGACGGGATCCCCATCGAGCTCGTCGAGCCGAGCGGCGCTCGCGGGCGGGGTCCGATCCGAGCGGAACCGAACCGGTCGAGCTCTCCGGGGAGCGGCGGGGCGGGATCGGCGCCGAGCTCGCTCCGGGGCGGGGTCGAAACTCGCGGAAAAAAAATGAACAAAGGAGGCTCCGTACGAGGATAAGAACGAAAAAACCAGAGTTAAAAAAAAAAAAAAAAAAAAAAAAAATACATTCGCGTCATACGTGTAGCCACGCCCAGCTCGCCCGCGGACGGGATCCCCATCGAGCTCGTCGAGCCGAGCGGCGCTCGCGGGCGGGGTCCGATCCGAGCGGAACCGAACCGGTCGAGCTCTCCGGGGAGCGGCGGGGCGGGATCGGCGCCGAGCTCGCTCCCGGGCGGGGTCGAAACTCGCGGAAAAAAAATGAACAAAGGAGGCTCCGTACGAGGATAAGAACGAAAAAACCAGAGTTAAAAAAAAAATTAAAAAAAAAAAATTACATTCGGGTCATACGTGTAGCCACGCCCAGCTCGCCCGCGGACGGGATCCCCATCGAGCTCGTCGAGCCGAGCGGCGCTCGCGGGCGGGGTCCGATCCGAGCGGAACCGAACCGGTCGAGCTCTCCGGGGAGCGGCGAGGCGGGATCGGCGCCGAGCTCGCTCCCGGGCGGGGTCGAAACTCGCGGAAAAAAAATGAACAAAGGAGGCTCCGTACGAGGATAAGAACGAAAAAACCAGAGTTAAAAAAAAAAAAAAAAAAAAAAAAAAATTACATTCGGGTCATACGTGTAGCCACGCCCAGCTCGCCCGCGGACGGGATCCCCATCGAGCTCGTCGAGCCGAGCGGCGCTCGCGGGCGGGGTCCGATCCGAGCGGAACCGAACCGGTCGAGCTCTCCGGGGAGCGGCGGGGCGGGATCGGCGCCGAGCTCGCTCCCGGGCGGGGTCGAAACTCGCGGAAAAAAAATGAACAAAGGAGGCTCCGTACGAGGATAAGAACGAAAAAACCAGAGTTTTAAAAAAAAAAAAAAAAAAAAATTACATTCGGGTCATACGTGTAGCCACGCCCAGCTCGCCCGCGGACGGGATCCCCATCGAGCTCGTCGAGCCGAGCGGCGCTCGCGGGCGGGGTCCGATCCGAGCGGAACCGAACCGGTCGAGCTCTCCGGGGAGCGGCGGGGCGGGATCGGCGCCGAGCTCGCTCCCGGGCGGGGTCGAAACTCGCGGGAAAAAAATGAACAAAGGAGGCTCCGTACGAGGATAAGAACGAAAAAACCAGAGTTAAAAAAAAAAAAAAAAAAAAAAAATTACATTCGGGTCATACGTGTAGCCACGCCCAGCTCGCCCGCGGACGGGATCCCCATCGAGCTCGTCGAGCCGAGCGGCGCTCGCGGGCGGGGTCCGATCGGAGCGGAACCGAACCGGTCGAGCTCTCCGGGGAGCGGCGGGGCGGGATCGGCGCCGAGCTCGCTCCCGGGCGGGGTCGAAACTCGCGGAAAAAAAATGAACAAAGGAGGCTCCGTACGAGGATAAGAACGAAAAAACCAGAGTTAAAAAAAAAAAAAAAAAAAAAAATTACATTCGGGTCATACGTGTAGCCACGCCCAGCTCGCCCGCGGACGGGATCCCCATCGAGCTCGTCGAGCCGAGCGGCGCTCGCGGGCGGGGTCCGATCCGAGCGGAACCGAACCGGTCGAGCTCTCCGGGGAGCGGCGGGGCGGGATCGGCGCCGAGCTCGCTCCCGGGCGGGGTCGAAACTCGCGGAAAAAAAATGAACAAAGGAGGCCCCGTACGAGGATAAGAACGAAAAAACCAGAGTTAAAAAAAAAAAAAAAAAAAAAAAAAAAAAAAAAAAAAAAACTTTCGGGTCATACGTGTAGCCACGCCCAGCTCGCCCGCGGACGGGATCCCCATCGAGCTCGTCGAGCCGAGCGGCGCTCGCGGGCGGGGTCCGATCCGAGCGGAACCGAACCGGTCGAGCTCTCCGGGGAGCGGCGGGGCGGGATCGGCGCCGAGCTCGCTCCGGGGCGGGGTCGAAACTCGCGGAAAAAAAATGAACAAAGGAGGCTCCGTACGAGGATAAGAACGAAAAAACCAGAGTTTTAAAAAAAAAAAAAAAAAAAATTACATTCGGGTCATACGTGTAGCCACGCCCAGCTCGCCCGCGGACGGGATCCCCATCGAGCTCGTCGAGCCGAGCGGCGCTCGCGGGCGGGGTCCGATCCGAGCGGAACCGAACCGGTCGAGCTCTCCGGGGAGCGGCGGGGCGGGATCGGCGCCGAGCTCGCTCCCGGGCGGGGTCGAAACTCGCGGAAAAAAAATGAACAAAGGAGGCTCCGTACGAGGATAAGAACGAAAAAACCAGAGTTAAAAAAAAAAAAAAAAAAAAAATTACATTCGGGTCATACGTGTAGCCACGCCCAGCTCGCCCGCGGACGGGATCCCCATCGAGCTCGTCGAGCCGAGCGGCGCTCGCGGGCGGGGTCCGATCCGAGCGGAACCGAACCGGTCGAGCTCTCCGGGGAGCGGCGGGGCGGGATCGGCGCCGAGCTCGCTCCGGGGCGGGGTCGAAACTCGCGGAAAAAAAATGAACAAAGGAGGCTCCGTACGAGGATAAGAACGAAAAAACCAGAGTTAAAAAAAAAAAAAAAAAAAAAAAAAATACATTCGCGTCATACGTGTAGCCACGCCCAGCTCGCCCGCGGACGGGATCCCCATCGAGCTCGTCGAGCCGAGCGGCGCTCGCGGGCGGGGTCCGATCCGAGCGGAACCGAACCGGTCGAGCTCTCCGGGGAGCGGCGGGGCGGGATCGGCGCCGAGCTCGCTCCCGGGCGGGGTCGAAACTCGCGGAAAAAAAATGAACAAAGGAGGCTCCGTACGAGGATAAGAACGAAAAAACCAGAGTTAAAAAAAAAATTAAAAAAAAAAAATTACATTCGGGTCATACGTGTAGCCACGCCCAGCTCGCCCGCGGACGGGATCCCCATCGAGCTCGTCGAGCCGAGCGGCGCTCGCGGGCGGGGTCCGATCCGAGCGGAACCGAACCGGTCGAGCTCTCCGGGGAGCGGCGGGGCGGGATCGGCGCCGAGCTCGCTCCCGGGCGGGGTCGAAACTCGCGGGAAAAAAATGAACAAAGGAGGCTCCGTACGAGGATAAGAACGAAAAAACCAGAGTTAAAAAAAAAAAAAAAAAAAAAAAAAAATTACATTCGGGTCATACGTGTAGCCACGCCCAGCTCGCCCGCGGACGGGATCCCCATCGAGCTCGTCGAGCCGAGCGGCGCTCGCGGGCGGGGTCCGATCCGAGCGGAACCGAACCGGTCGAGCTCTCCGGGGAGCGGCGGGGCGGGATCGGCGCCGAGCTCGCTCCCGGGCGGGGT